>OY757011.1:96837177-97142177 GCA_963580285.1 Lucinisca nassula
ATACCAAAGGAATGTTTGTTTTATATTACTTTTTTTTTCTTTTTGTAACACTGTTTGATTATTTAAATGCTATTGTGAATTCAGTCTGGTACAAAAAACGTAAAGATGCCATTAATGCCTATGTTAATTGTTTTGTTTTCATTATTATCATCTTGGTTGTAATGAATACCTCATTAAAGACTGCTTTATCTTTATCTTCCATGTTCTTTCTTATGAATGTTTTCATTGCTCTTAAAGGAACCCACTTTTGATTTTTATTTATATAGAGAAAACTGGGATTTACTGTTGTATTCATTTTTTTTTCATTTCTTGTACAAACATAGGTTGTGGGTACTCGTTGGAGCCACCTCAATGAGGCGGTTCTAACTATGTTTTAAGTATTGATGAGTTTAATTTATTTATTTATTTATTTCAACTGTTAAATGATTTAAGATAAGGTGTGTACCCTTTTTCTGGTGTTCTTTCCATGATGCTGTGAAAAAGAATATGCATGTAAACCAAACTTTATACAAAACAGTCGGGTAATCAGGAATCAGTATGATTTTACACAAAAACATAGGTAGAAAGTACTTGAAAGAAACATATCAATTTGACGGTTCTGTGCCCATATATTTTTTCAGCTCATTCAGGGGGGAGACATCACTGAAGCCAATTATCGCTTTTTATGACACACGTAATGTGTATTGTATACCGGCTACTGACCGTCAGGAAGCCTGGCGAATGGACACGCGCGCAATGTATACTGCATTACCGACTTTCCGGAGAGATTAAAATTTATCGAATGACTTTATACATATGCATTAAGTTCGATTTAGAAAATAAGTATCTATAATTATTATTATTATAATTATTATTATTATTGTTATTATTATTATTATTATTTTATATCTTGGATCCAAAATACATGTTTGTTTGTTTTTTTTTTTTTTTTTTTTGTTGTTGTTGTTGGATTTGTGGATTAACGACCCCGTCCACACTGTAAAGGTCATTTCGGAGACATTGCTTCCAATTTTGTGGGACTTTTACCCGACAATGAGATGAAATGACATCTCAAACCCTGTCGCCCAATGAAACCAATAGGGTTTATAAGCACAGACGGTCCGACTCACACCGCTTTAACTGGGCAGGCTTAGATCCTCTAAGCGGTTTACCAGTACTGGTGTGCAGTCGGTTTCAGCTCTGCGTGGAAGCATCATGCAGCCCATCTATTTCTTCAAGCCCCGATGGCGGGGCCGTGAAATATACATGTATACTGGGACCAAGTTACGAGAATACGTCCGTTTGACATAGCACCTTCTTATAGGTTGTGGGTTTTTGCTAGAACCGTTGCTTTAAAATTTATTTTAATTGCTTCAACAGACAAATACATATTATCCAAGATTTGCTAGAGCCGTTCTATAGAGTACCCACAACCTATGTCTTGTACAGAAGAAAAGGTTTGGGATGATTGCTGGAAATGCTTCATTGACAACATACGTCTTTATTTTGTCCCCATCAACACTGTAAAGGTCATTTTGGAGACGTTTCTTCCAATTTTGTGGGACTTTTACCCGACATTGAGATGAAATGACATCTCAAGCCCTGCCACCTAATTACACTAATAGGGTTTATATGCATGAACGATCTAACTCGCATAGATAAATAGATAGATAGATAGATAGATAGATAGATAGATAGATAGATAGATAGATAGATAGATAGATAGATAGATAGATAGATAGATAGATAGATAGATAGATAGATAGATTTGTTTTTGTTTATTTGAGGTTTAACGTCCCCGTCAACACTGTAAAGGTCATTTTGGAGATAGATTATTGTGTCAATGAAGATCTGCCCGCATGAAACTCAGTAATTGCTTTAAAATGTGCGACCAGTAATATGTCTAGGAAAACCTTTTACTTTCTGAATCTTCAGAAACGCATTGTCTTTATTCAGTAATTTTTGCGTACAACTCGATATGACAACAATATCATTCTATGTCTGCGGCGTAAAACAAATTAAATAAATGCACGGCCTGTATTATGGCCCAAAACAACAACAACAAAAAAGAAAGAAAGTAATATTCAGCATTTCAGCAGCCTCACTGAGTCGGTTGGTTCTAACTAGTACCCACAACCTATGTCTTGGTGCAGAAGTAAAGAAAATAATGTATACCACCGAAGCCCCACTTTTCTCTATATAAAGTTGGGGTCATAGGGTTTTCATTACACGCACTTGCTATCGTGATGATAAATCGGTGATTATTTAAGCAAGAAGTGTAATCTCGGACGAGACCCGGAGTCTTAATTGTTCATTTTTATTTACCGTCCCTAGGTATATGATATTACTTTTTAAATACAACTACAGGTCAAGTTGCCACTTACTGGTCTAGTGACTACTGTGTTTAACGGCGCGCGTCACGATACTTGGTGATAATTCGATTATCGACAGGTAGTCGAAAGTGTGCTTACTCAATGTATTGATCGATTAACAATCCATCATGGACGATTATATTGACGAGCGTCATCTGTCTGAGCAGAAAGAAAGAAAGAGCGCATATGATGAAGTTATCGTCAAAGATGTATCGTCAGTTAAAATAAAAGAAAGATTTACACGTTTTGCACGAAAGCAAAATAAGGAAGAGAAACATATAAACTAACAGCTAACAGACATTTGCAGCACAGGCCGCCACAATTACCTCTTCATGGGAAAGAGAATAATAAAGTATTCTTATTGCTTGTTGCTTGTTTAAAATATAGACGGTTGGACCTCATTAGGATCGCCTCGACGAGGCGTTCTTACGAGTGCTCAAACTCTGTGTTATCAGCATAAATGGGAATATAACAATATTTCATTTGTATTTTCAAATAAAGAAAGAAAGAAAGGAAAGAAAGAAAGAAAGAAAGATGAATATTATTTGTGAACAACTAAAAACTAGAATTGTATTATGCGAAGTTGTTTATCAATGATGGCATGATAAGGCTTACTGAGTCACTAAATAGACAGATAGATAATCGGCCATACTTGTGTCAAGACAGATTTATCCGCATTAAAATCAGTAAGAGTATTTCCTTTGTATTTCTATGCTTACAACTCAGACTCAAGGTTCTCGTCTTAACGGGTACATTACGAAAACACGCCTACACAAATATATTGTAAATTTAACCACCAAACAATGAAAATTTTCAGATGAAAAATTGTGTAATTTTTTATATTCCTGCTCAAAACATAGATTGTGGATGCTCGTTAGAACCGCCTCGGCGAGGCGGTTCTGCCGAGTGCCCAAAATCTATGTTTTTGAGCAGAAATAAGAAAAATAATTTTATACCCCTCCAAATCCCAGTTTTACTATACGAAAGTGGGGTTTAAGGGGTCAAATTTATATCGCCATGCTATCGTAATGTAGCTCGATATAACAGTTATTTCACAGGCCGGTACGTAAACCTTGCAGACAACAATAGAAAATATATACTTCTATATACCTGCTTTAAAATATGCGACCAGTAATATGTCTGGAAAACGTTTAATTCGAAATCTTCAGCAAAGCACTGTCTGTATTTTTGGCATACAACCCGATGCTCGATATTACAACAATATTAATGTCTATGGCGTAAAACAAATTTAATAATTATTAAATGTCATAAATATATATATTATCAATATGCACGGCCAGTATTGTGCCCCAAAACAACAAAATAAAGTAACATTTACATTTACATTTCAGCGGATCAGCGTTTTAGTCACTTTCTGCTGATCCGCAACCTGCTAAATTCAGCAGGTTTTTCAGCGTATTAGACAGGCCCCATTAAGATAGCATATCCGCGTGACATAGTGTTTTTCTTCTTTTTTTTTCGTATCTCCAGAATGGCAATTCATATCTCACATACGGTTAACTACCATGTCTTGGTGCAGATATTAGAATTTATAATATAGGTTTTCTCTATGAAAAGGAGGGTTTAAAGGGGTTTTCATTACATGGACTTGGGAATATTAGGCATTTCTAAACAATGTCAATTAAAATAATTCAACTGACACCTCATTTTTTTTTTCCTTCTTCTTTTTTTCTAATATATAAAGAAAAATATTTCATTCCAGCACACACACAAAAAAGGATTTTTGAGAACCAATAATATTTTGTGTTAAGCACAAAAAAGGCTCACTTTTAAAAGAGTAATTTTTTAGTAACGACAGAACAGAACTTTATTTGGAGATAAACTCAGGTCACACCAAAACAGCCAGTCCGAAACTAACTAGACATCAATTGACATGAGCGATTCTCGTTGGTTCCGGGTCGTTTCGCCCGTGGGTCGTTTCGCCGGGTCGTTTCGCCCTGAGTCGTTTCGCCCTGATTTTGGGGGTGGGTCGTTTCGCCCTTACCTGGTGGGTCGTTTCGCCCGTGAGTCGTTTCGCCCGTGGGTCGTTTCGCCGCAATTATATTTTTAGGGAGTGACAAACGGAATGGATTAGTAAATGGACAGATTGATGAATAAATAAATGATTAAATGGGTGAATATAGTTGTGAGTTGGTAGATGGACGGACGTACGGATGAACGGACGACATTTTGAATATACGGAGATAGATAAGTTAATGAATGAATGAATGGAGAGTATTGGTAGATGGGCAATCGGAAATGAATGAATGAATGAAGTGATGCTTGTGTAGATGGACGGACGGACGAACGGATATGAACTGTTCATGGTGACACGTCAAATGACACTTACGGAGGGGCGATGTATGGACGGGCTCGTTTCAGAGTTCGGATAGAGAGATAAAAAGTAAAAAAAAAAAAAAAAACCTTATAAACTGTGTATGTTATCTTCACAAATCCAAACCATAGTGTCAAAATGTGTTAAGTATGTGATATATGGGTACTCGTTAGAATCGCCTTGCCGAGGCAGTTCTAACGACTACCCACATCCCATGCCTGCAGCAGAAATAGCAGACTATGGGTACTACCCACAAAACACGCAACGAACGTGCAACACATTGTTTTTCATATTTCCGCCCCAAAATACACAGACCATTGGTGATCGTTAGAACCGCTTCGCCGAGGCGTTTCTAACGAGCACCCGAGCAGAAATATGAAAAATATAAGAATCTTTGATCAGAACCATTTTGATTTTTTTTATTTGGTGGTACAATTTTCCAGTATTTCAATAAGCATGTTTTCGTAATGCAAACTATTAAACAGACCAGTACGATAACACAGCCATGCGACATAGTGCATGTTTTCACATCTCTAAAATGACTATTTCTATAATGAAAATATGTGGTATTTTTTCTTATCTATACTGCAAACATAGGTTGAGGCAGTTCTAACGAGTACCCACAACCTCTGTCTTGTAGCAGAAGTAACAAAAATAATGTATACCCCAGTAAACCCCAGTTTTCTACATATAATGTGAGGTTTAGGGGTTGTTCATTCCACGGACTTGTTTACGTGATGCTATGATTTCAATCTTATGCTTTGTTATATATTTATAATGTAAAGTATGTGTTTTCTTATGCATAAAATTATGGGAAAAAATGAAAAGAAAGTATAAAACGTTATGTTTCTATTCCTACCCAGGTTGAGCTACAGTAGAGTCTGTATAAAAGTTAAACCAACTCCATGACATTTGCTCACAAGACAATTGCTCACAAGGCGGTTGCTCACTTTTTACACATGACACTTAATGTGTAATATTGATTAGTGATCCTTAAATGACATTTTTGTAAACTTTTATTCAGACACCACTGTTTAAAAATATTTTGTTTGTTGGAATTGAGGTTTAACGTCCTCGTCAACACAATTAACGTAATAATGTAACCAGTTACATCACGCCACTATTTGTGCAGAAAGAACAACTGATAAGTAAATAAAACATCATGTTAGCAAGTCTATGCAATAACGTCCCCTCCAAACCCAACTTTATACAGTGAAAAATGGGTTTTCGCATATACTTTATTTCTCTTATTTCTGATTCTAGAACATAGACAATTGTACGGTTCTAATCCAAAATCTATGTTTTGAGCAGAAAGAAGAATATGTCATATTTGTAAATATAAGCAATCATTTTCACATAGCCATAAATCCCATTTAATTGCAAGGACGTGTTTACCTTATGTGAGCTCGAATATCTTTCTCAAAAAGGTGGTAGCTCAGTTGCTCAAACCTGACGTAGAAGCCGTCGGTAGGTCGTCCAGCTGCACCACATGAGGGCAAAACCATGTTTTCCGGAACTCCCAATACCCCCATCAGTCCCGTTACATACCAAAACAAACATAACCTCAATCAATAGGGCTTGAAAAAAATAAGGGCGAAACGACCCAGCTAATCAGGGCGAAACGACCCACGGGCGAAACGACCCAGGGCGAATCTACCCAGGGCGAAACGACCCACGGGCGAAACGACTCATGGGCGAAACGACTCACGGGCGAAACGACCCGAGACCTTCTCGTTCAGTATCCCCCGGGGTCACAAAAGCGAAACGGATTTCACACACAGCCGGCTTATTACACAGTTGAGATTACACAACAGGTACATATTATAGGCCTCAGTCAAAGGGAGATAATCCAATATTGACGTGTAGTGTGATTATCAGGGAACAGGTGAATAGATTAAATGTCAGATAAAGTTGGCCATGCATTCTGTGGCCTCTAATCAGTCAACTGTTTCCGAATGCCCCAGTGTTGGAACAATTAGCATTTATGGGTAAATATTTAGGACCCGTAAGCTTCAATATCGTGGAGGTTGGAACAAACGTAGTTTTATTCGCCATTGATAAGACGAATCGGTCAGCCGAAGTTCGCTAAACGCGACGTATGATCAAGGTTATAATGCCTAAATCAAATCGTTTAAAAATGACCTTTTTTTCGTTAAGTTATTCTCCTATTTTTGACCCCATTCCCGAAGGTACATAGCTCCAAGCCGCCGCATAGCGTATGTGCATCGTCGTATCAACGCGGCGTTGATGCGACGTTGCTAAGACGTTATGCGTCCGCTAGAAGAACTTTCTATTAGATTTTTAGCAGATGGGAAAACACAGAATGTACGGCGCTATGTTTTTTTAATTTATGGTTTTACCTTCTTTCTTCCTTTTTTTCTTCGTCGATTTGTTTAACTCTCTTGGACCTTGTCAACAAAATATCTAGAGAACCGTTGGTCTACTACTGACATTGTTATCATGGTAATTATTCCTCATAAATCACTTTCCTCAATACTTTGAGTTGGATTAATACCGTTGAAGTCCAGTGTACCTAACAACATTTTTCCTGGGAAGGCTTATAAGCGCATTATGATATAACACACCCTTGCGACATAGTGCATTTTTCACATCACCAAAATGGCTACTTTTCTGATGAAAATCCGTGATATTTTTTTATCTATACCGCAAACTTAGGTTGTTGGTATCTTTGCTAAAGCCAGTACCAGCAACCTGTGTCTTGGAGAAGAAATAAGAAAAAAAAATGTATAGCCCCGTAAACCCAAGTTTTGTCTATATAAAGTGGGGTTTAGGGGTGTGTACATTTCACGGACTTGTTCACATGGTGGTTGCATGTAACCAGAACAGTGCAAGTTTTTACACCAGAAACTGTCAACTGCAGGCGTATAACATAAGCGGTTAACCACTACAGTGAAGGTTCTGCAACAAAAGGTTAGGTATTTTTTTCGCTTGGTACTCCGGTTTTCGCCCTCATCTGATTTACTATCGGCTTCATATTTATAGTAATGGAATTTGGAAAAGGTCCAATACGAAAACACGCCTATACGTAACCTTTATCGCCGAAAAAATGAAACTTTTCAGATGAAAAATTGTGATATGTTTTCTTATTTCTGCTCAAAATATAGATTGTGGGTACTCGTTTGAACCGCATCATCGAGGCGGTTCTAACGAGTACCCAAAATCCGTATTTTAGAGTAGAAATAAGGAAAATAAGGTTTACACCTGTAAATCCCGGTTTTCATGTATAAAAGTGGGGTTCAAGGGGGTCAGAATTATATAGGCGTTTGTTCGTGATGGTAAACCGAAATAAAAGGTACCGTCACGAAAAAAAGCCTA
The DNA here is from genome assembly GCA_963580285.1 of Lucinisca nassula. Taxonomy (NCBI): domain Eukaryota; kingdom Metazoa; phylum Mollusca; class Bivalvia; order Lucinida; family Lucinidae; genus Lucinisca; species Lucinisca nassula. The sequence goes on from OY757011.1 coordinate 96,845,200, forward strand.
TATAATTTTTACGACGGTAAAGTTTACAATGCATTTGTATAGGCCTGTTTTCGTAATGCACAATATTCACAATTCGGTGGTGACCGGCTTGCGACCTGATACATGTTAGACATAGTATTACCAACTAGCAAAGTTCTTGAAATGATAGTTTGTTTGTATGAGTTGAGGTTTTACGTCCCCGTCAACACTATTTAGGTCAGTTTGGAGACGTTGCTTCCGATTTTGTGGCCGGATTTTTACCCGACATTGACATGAAATGACCTCTCAAGCCCTACTGCCCATAGAAACCCCTAGAGTTTAAGGAGCGATCCGACTCGCATCACTTTTCCTGGGCAGGCTTAGACCTAAGTGGTTTACCAGTACTCAAGATCGGTCGGTTTCAGCTCTGCGCGGAAGCACCATGCAACCCAATCTGTTTGTTCCAGCCATGATGGGCGAGGGCACTCTTGAATTGAGAGATTTAAGGACTACATGAATTACGTTATTCTAGCAGCGAACACTGAGATGTTGATTTGCAGAATGCGCGCAAGCGTAGGCTGATCCGCATGTTTGTAAAGGCAGAACATTACGAAAACATGCCTATACATGTACCAATACATCGTAACCTTTATCGCCGAAAAAATGAAAAATTTTATGATGAAAAATTGTGATATTTTTCTTATTTCTGCTAAAAATATAGATTGTGGCCACTCGTTAGAACCGCCTCTTCGAGGCGGTTCTAACGCGTACCAACAATCTGCTTTTTAGAGCACTGAGAAATAACAAAAATAAGGTTTTACCCCTGTAAACGCCAGTTTTACTGTATAAAAGTGGGGTTCAAAGGGGTCGGAATTATATAGGCGTATTTTCGTTATGTATCGTTCAAATCCGTACTTTGATACATAGACATGACTCTTTAACCCGTAAAAAACAATCGAATCATTCATTTTTACTGCTTTGCTTTGTTTGTTTGTTTGTATTGGAGTTTAACGGCCCAGTCAACACTGTTTAGGACATTTTTGAGCCGGTTAGTTTACTTATTCATACTTTATCTGGGCAGACTTATCCAGTACAGTGCACATTCTTTCGTCAGAAACTGACAACTGCCCTTCTTGAATCAGTGGAAGGGAGAGAAAGACCGTAGAAAAGATTTCATGATCAATCTCCACGAAATAATGTTGCCGACCTCGGCAGCTATCGAACCCGCGTCCTCCTGATCGACAGTCAGACGCGCATCCGACTGAGCTACCGAGGCCGGTAATTTACGAGGTCCTCGTAACTGCTTTGCACGGGCCCAGCTACGAATGAGAGAAATTAAAAAAAAAAGACACATCACGAAAACACGCCTATATAATTTTGACCCCCTTGAACCCCACTTTTATATAGTAGAACTGGGGTTTATAGGGGTAAACCTTATTTTTCTTATTTCTGCTCTAAAATATAGATTGTGGATACTCGGTAGAACCGCCTCGATGAGGCGGTTCTAACGAGTGCCCACAATCTATATTTGAGCAGAAATAAGAAAAATATGACAATTTTTCATCTTAAAATTTTCATTTTTTCGGCGATAAAGGTTACAATGTATTGATATAGGAGTGTTTTCGTAATGAAAACTACGAAAATGGGTGCTATACTTATTATATTCTTCTATTTATTTGCATGTTTTCCGCCAAATTTCGTACTTGAATCCAACAGTGGAAACCCTGATCAGACGCCTGATCAGGATGTTCACTGTTTTCCAAAGTTCCATTTTTGATACGCTTTGCATTATGGGTTAATGTCTGTATCATATATTTAATTACAAAGAACTCATATACATGTACATGTAACTGAATGCATTTAAAATTTCGAAATCATGTACATGTATATAATATGCACGTTCAGACTTAGACTCTGAACTGGGAATCAGGAGTTGAATTTGACAAACAGTGTGAAGCAAGATCAGGCGATGCTGATCGCGGCGTCTGGTCTGTGTCCACATTGTTTTCTTACAGTACCCGATTTTTTATTAAGGGTTGCACGAAACAGTCTGATCATAACGAAAATACACCTATACATTGTGACCTTTATCGCCGAAAAAATGAAAATTTTAAGATAAAAATTGTGGTAATTTTCTTATTCCTGCTCTAAAATATTGATTTTGGGTACACGTTATAACCGCCTCATCGAGACGGCTCTAACGAGTACCCACAATCTGGAAACATGACTCTTTAACCCATAAAAACAACAGAATCATTTTTTATACCTGTAACTGCTTTGCACTGACCCAGCTACAAATGAAAACTGAAAGTAATAAGAAAAAACTACGAAAATGGGCGCTATACTTATTTTATTCGTTTATTTGTATGTTTTCCGTCACACTTCGTAGGAAAACCCCGATCAGACGCTGATCAGGATGTTCACTGTTTTCCAATATCTCATTTTGATACGCTCTGCATTTATGGGTTATCTCAAATATAACCGAATACATTTAAAATATTCGAAATCACGTACAGTCGAACTTCGATGGCTCGAACCACTTTGGGACCACGAAAATTTGTTCGAGACAGCGGTAGTTCGAGCCACCGAGGGATACTATTAGTGCCATACCAGGAGGCATAATGGAGATAATTGTGGATATCTTTTTGGTGTTCTGTTTTATAAATGTACGTTGTGTGTACTCATTAGAATCGCCTCATCGAGGCGATTCTAATGAGTACACACAGCATACATTTGCAAGATAAATGAAGAAAATCTTCCTAAATTACCCCTATATCATAGTTGGAGGAACTCCCTGCGGACTCAAGAACAGGTTCGACTCATCCACGGTAAACGAGCCATCGGAGTTCGAGCCATCGAAGTTTTACTGTACATGTAAATGTATATAATATGCACCTTCAGACATAGACTCTGAAGGGGAATCGTGAGCTGGGTTTGGCAAACAGTGTAGCCCAAGATCAGGCGACGCTTAACACGGTGTCTGATATGGATCTACACTGTTTCCTTACAGTACACGAATTTAAGGGTTACACGAAACAGCCTGAGTATTACGAAAACACGCCTATACAAATACATTGTAACCTTAATCGCCGAAAAAATGAAAATTTGAAGATAAAAAAAAATTGTTATATTTTTCTAATTTCTTGCACAAAATCTAGATTTTGGGTACTCGGTTCGATGAGGCGGTTCTAACGAGTACCCACAAGCTATATCTTAGAGCAGAAATAAAAAAAAAATAAGGTTTACCCCCTGCAAACGCCAGTTTAACAATAAAAAATTGGGGTCCGAGGGGGTTAAATTTGTATAGGTGTGTTTTCGTGATGGTCTTCGTTCACGACATTTTTGCCAGCCTATACGCTCAGAGACAAACGGCCCACCAACGCTCTCAGGGTTGTGATCGCCGCACTTAGTCGTTATCGACGTAGGTTGCCCGAGATTCAGTATTTGGGGTCTAGGCACCAAGCATCTTACGTTGGTTAGAACAAAGTCTAACGGGCGACATTGCAGTGTTCAGCCAATGCTGCCGCCACGTTCTAACAAGTTTTGATATAGTAGTCGCAGATAAGATTGACTAGGCGGACTAGGCGGAGCTATTCAAGTGTTGTCAATATATGTCAAATTCGCTGAGTCCACCAGAAGATTCGGTTGAGTGCCTTTCGCACGCTTTCTTCAAGCGGACGAAATGGTCATATACGCCACAGCTATACTTGTGTTAGGGTTGAATTCACACAATCGGGTGACTTGGTTTACCTTTTTGTTAAACAGATTCGCGCGATAAGGCCAACATATGTAACAAACAGTTTCAATCTGCATTTACGTGTGAAACTGATAGTGAGCTACCAACTAAAGGTAATAGTCAGTTCCCCTCAATGGGGGACATAACAGTTGACCCAAATGGGGTCGCTAAACTGTTAGGTAAGCTCAAGATACATAAGGCATCTGGGCCGGATGACCTGAATGCCAGGGTGCTTAAGGAATGTGGTGCTGAAATTTCACCTGTGCTGGCCTTTATCTTCAATGAATCACTTGCCCAGGGCATTGTACCAGATGACTGGCGACAAGCTAATGTTACCCCGGTCTATAACAAGAAATATCTTTAAAAAAGATATGCGGCGTAGATTTAATTGGAAGGTTGTTTAGAAACCAGTGCTTCAGCTGAAGTGCACGACCCGCCGGATGCTTTTAGCTTGATGAGTGTTACCATATATGGATATGGCGGCCATTTTGGTCATGTGACCTGGACCTAAAACGGTTCCCCCAATAAATGCGCCTTATCGTAAGGAGCAAAAATATATCTACTGTATTCTGAATCGTTTGCAGGATAAAATGCATTCTCACTTTTTCAATACAAAAGCATATGTGTCAAAGTTTGACCTAGGCACAAAGAAGGTCAAGGTCAACCCAGGGTCACCATTTTAGCAATTTATGATGGGCCTACGTCCCAGATGTTATTTATCAAGTTTCGTGGAAATCTGCCAAGTGGTTCTGGAGAAGACTATTTTGAAGGGGTTTTACCATATATGGCTTGGCGGCCATTTTGGTCATGTGACCTGGACCCCATGAGCAAATTTTGGTTTCCTCCATCCCATAGAGGCTCCATATGAAATTTGACCTTAATCGGCCCAACGGTTTCCGAGGAGAAGCAGTTCGAAAATTTTCACATTTTTCGCCTCGGCGAGGCTATACTAAATGGAATGTAATATTTCGCAAGTTCATTGGTTAGACCTCATTGATACTATCAGTATGCCAAAAATCGTTTAAATATTCCAAGCGGTTAAGTCACTATCACCAATTTTCACAAACGGGTTACGGACGGACAGACAGACAGACCATATATGGCTTGGCGGTCATTTGGGTCATGTGACCTGGACCCCATGAGCAAATTTTGGTTTCCCCCATCCCATAGAGGCTCCATATGAAATTTGACTTCAATCGGCCCAACGGTTTCCGAGGAGAAGCAGTTCGAAAATGTTCACATTTCTTCGCCTCGGCGAGCCTATACTAAAAAGAATATAATATTTCGTAAGTTCATTGGTTAGATCTCATTGATATCTATCAGTATGCCAAAAATTGTTTAAATATTCCAAGCGGTTAAGTCACTATCACCAATTTTCACAAACGGGTTACGGACGGACAGACAGACTGACAGAATGACACGGTGATTTTAGGGCACTCTAAGAAAATCAACCGACTTCAGTCGGTCGCTTTTTCTGCGGGTCGTGCAATATGAGCTACAATAGTGACAGCAACAATTGTCTAGTTATGAACTGGTTTTCTGTATTCAAACAATTCAGATGTCACGCGAGAAAAATAGCTTTGCAGAGGGCGGTGTCCCGCCTGTTTGAGCTAAGGTCAATGTAAAAGGTCAAGGTTAAAAACATGACCTCATTTCAAGAGCATATGATCTCAAGTATATGCACAACAAATAAGAAAACGTTATCATTTGCTGTTTTTGAACACAAATTCTAGGGTTAACATTTCGGGTTGTCGCTATGGTGAACGTAAACGCATAGGCGGACGAACAAACGGACGAGCAGACAAACGGACGGAAACTTGATCTTATGTGCACCTAATTAAAACTCAAATTACACTTATTCCTTTTTAGAATTTATATAACATTAATGATATTCGAAAATGTCCATTTTGTGTTAAAATGGAGGACATAAAGTATGCTGAAGACAAATGATACACTGCAACTTTTATTTAGCATATATTGTAAATTAAACATCTGTCAATTTGTAATGCGATTATTACATGTTTTTATCTCTTTATTGGTTTCATTGGGCAACAGGGCTTGGGTGTCATTTCATCTCAATGTCGGGTAAAAGTCCCACAAACTTGGAAGCAACGTCTCCAAAATGACCTACACAGTGTTGATGGGGACGTTAAACCTCAAATCAAACAAACAATTCCTTTCACAGAAAATTCTTCCTTTCGCGAAAGAACCTTCCTTTCGCGAAATGGTTCCTTTCGCTATATAGACCAACCACGTGAAATTAGGTCAAAATAGCTATTCACCGCAGCAGTTACAGAATTCACTAGAAACACAATTATACATTATGACGTATGGTAATCAAAGGACAAGACGGTGAGCAAGCCGAAACTGTATATATTTTTCATTCATGTCTCACATAAAAAACGAAACATTTCCTAGTTTAAAACTTCAGTAAACTGTCGTACTTTTGAGTAGATTTATTTATGCAAATCATTGACCAATGAAATGGTCATCTCCTTGGACATGTGGTTTTATTGACCAATGGAATAACGAAAAATGTAGGACAAAAGCAAAACCATAACGGCTACGCCTTAAAAAAGGAGAAAAATATGACGCAGCAAATTATAGACCAGTGTGCAAAACCCTGGAGCATATAATAGTTAGTAGCATCAACAAGCACCTAGCCTTTGAGAGCATTCTTGCTGACTGTCAGCATGGTTTCCGAAGCCAAATGTCTTGCGAAACTCAATTAGTTCAGTTTTACCATGACATTGTGAGCAATCTGGATGGGGCCACAAACCGTGGCCACAAACAGACTGACTTGATTATCGTGGACTTCGCTAAGGCCTTTGACAAGGTACCTCACAGGAGGCTATTGTATAAATTGGATTACTATGGGATAAGAGGATCCATACATAGGTGGATTAGCTCATGGCTCTCAGGACGCCCACAACAAGTTGTACTTGATGGCCAAGCGTCTGATCCAGTCCCTGTTTTATCTGGTGTCCCCCAAGGTTCGGTCCTTGGACCGGTCCTTTTCTTGGTGTTCATTAATGATCTCTCTGATAATATCAGGTCATCTGTCCGTTTGTTTGCTGATGATTGTGTCCTTTATAGGAATATATATTCTTCTTCTGACTGTCTTATTCTACAAGATGACCTGAATCAACTAGCACAGTGGGAGGCCGATTGGCAGATGAAGTTCAATGTGGCCAAATGTCATTCAATGAGGGTGTCGCGACACCCTCCGGACAAACAATTTAAGTTTGACTATTCACTACACCAGCAAATCTTGGAGCAGGTTCAATCCGCCAAATATCTTGGCATCACCATCACTGATGAGCTTGATTGGGGTCAACACGTTTCAGAAATAACATCAAAAGCAACTAGGACTTTAGGATTTCTTAGACGAAACTTGGCTTTTGCACCTAGGCAGACAAAGGATGTTGCATATAAAACATTGGTTCGCCTTCAGCTTGAATATGCATCACCCATTTGGCATCCTTATGTTAAAACTCAGATTCAGCAGGTGGAGAAGGTGCAGAGGACAGCTGCTCGATGGAGCTGCCGACGATGGCGCCATAGAAGTAGCGTCGGTGACATGCTTAACGAGCTAGAATGGCCGTCCCTAGAGGCCCGTCGTGAGCAGTCCTCTTTAACCTTCTTCTCTAAGGTACATTCAGGTACAGTGGCCGTTAATAAAGACAAATACTTGACCCCTGTGACAGTTTCAACCCGAACAAGGGCATCAAAAGTAAACAACTCGCAGTATCATAGGTACCAGTCCTACAGTGATGCCCTGAAAAATTCCTTTTTTCCTAGGACTATTCCCCAGTGGAATAGTCTTCCTTCTTCTGTGGTGAATGCTAAAACTGCAGAGGAGTTCAAAGCCCGTACAGTATAAGATTGAGACTCAGAGGTATGCGTTTTAGTATACCTCTGTTATTTAGATTGTAAATAGTTTTAAGGACTCATCCAGTGACTTCTCGTTTTTTTTTTTGTTGTTTTTTTTAGCTAAATTCTAAATTTAGCTAAGCACCCAATTGAGGTAATGGCCAAATATGACCGACTCAGTATAAGAAGATAGATAGATAGATAGATAGATAGATAGATAGATAGATAGATAGATAGATAGATAGATAGATAGATAGATAGATAGATAGATAGATAGATAGATAGATAGATAGATAGATAGATAGATAGATAGATAGATAGATAGATAGATAGATAGATAGATAGATAGATAGATAGATAGATAGATAGATAGATAGATAGATAGATAGATAGATAGATAGATAGATAGATAGATAGATTATTCCTAAGGCACGTCTAAAAGATAGCTCCGCCTAGTCAATCCTATCTGCGACTACTATACATTTCCGTGCACTACGATACTTGGTATTTCCCAAAGGTGTAAAGGGTGTCCAGCTCATGTATAGTTTCAAATAAACCCTACATTCAATCAGGTAAACAAACACGTCAAAGGTGGCAACTTGTAAGGGACGTGGGATTATAAGTTGCATGTATAGTAGTCGCAGATAAGATTGACTAGGCGGAGCTATTCAGGTGTTGTCAATATATGTCTAATTCGCTGAGTCCACCAGAAGATTCGGTAGAGTGGCTTTCGCACGCTTTCTACAAGCGGACGAAATATTCATATACGCCACAGCTATGCTTGTGTTACAGTTGAATTCACACAATCGGGTGAATTGGTTTACCTTTTTATTGATGGAATATTCCTAAAGCAGGTACAAACGATAGCTCCGCCTAGTCAATCTTATCTGCGACTACTATACTAACGATTGAAAAAACGTTTACTAAAATAAAATATTAACTAGAAATTGTGTTTGTAAAACACTACGCCCCAAACTATATACGTTCCTTTAGCATCCATTTACCGTAATAAAGGCTGATTTCAAAAGTCGCTTGAAGTGACAAAAAATACATTGATGATAATGCAAAAATAACACGCACATCTACAGACCATGATTGAAGTGCCTGCAAAGTTTCAGACTTATGGGTATAAAATTATATGGGAATTTGCGCGCATAAAGAAGCCACCGTGTGTCTCCGAATGCCCAAGTCAAAAAGGTTAAACGGGAATAACTCTGCAAGAAAATCCCAAACATATGAGCAAATACCGGTCCGCTGCTGGTGCTATATATAACCCTTTTTTGTATCAAATGGAATCTATCTCCTTATATTTAGCAGGCGTCCATTTCAAAATTTAGGGTTGTCAGGTTGTGTTTCCTTCAAAATGTATCAGGAATTTGGCAGAACGTTTTGCAGAACGTGGCATCTGATCTGGGCCTGCACTGTTTGCCAATTATCCCTTTTGGGGATTTCCGGTACAAACAGGGTTAAAATTTCAGAACTTCAAGTGTAACCGTTTGGTACCCACTTTACCATATCATTACAGTACTTAAACATAAAAAATGGCTGAGTCTAAAAGTACAACAAGCGCTTTAAATTAAATTGGCAATTAAGCCAAAATCACATGTACATCTACAGACCGTGACAAAAGGTTTGCAAAGCTTCGAAATGATCGATATAAATTGGGCCCCGTCAAGCGATTTTGGTACTTATCGCCTATGCGAGCAGCGAAGGTTCAGGCGAGCCTGCGCATCCGCGCAGTCTCGCCAGAACCTTCGCTGCTCGCTCATACAAGCAGTGAATCAAGAGGAACCTTCAGACAGAAAGCCATATCCCTGGCCCCTCTGAATGGCTGGGCATGCGCAGTTAAAATTTGTCATGACGGAATGCTCGAAGACACAAATTCGCTTGGCGGGGCTCATTTCATACCTATACTCATGTGAAAAAGTCCGTGATATGAACACCTCCTTAAACCCTACTTTTTTATAATTTAATTTTCAAAATAAGCCAATATTACATACAACACGCACAATATATAAATATTTTTTTCAAATATTAAGAAAATATGATATATCTCGAGTCGCTTCCTATTTTTTTCATATCCTCAGCACGTGAACACGTCCGTGAAGTGAACACCCCCTTACACCCCACTTTATATAGAGAAAACTGGGGTTTACGGGGGTAAACAATATTGTTCTTGTTTCTGCTCCAAGACATAGGTTGTGGGTACTCGTTAGAACCGCCTCAATGAGGCGGTTCTAACGAGTACCCACAACCTATGTTTACAGTATTAATAAGAAAAATATCACAGATTTTCGTCAGAAAAGTAGCCGTTTTGGATATGTAAAAATTGCACTATATCGCATGGGTGTGTTATCGTAATGTGTCCCTTACCTTAAGGGAGACAATCAAGTCTCATCTCCAATGTCAAAAAAAAAAAAAAAAACTTTCCGCTGCACTCCTGATCACCGTCATCCCAGCCTAATAGTAATTTCAAGACACATCTAGTCCTGTCTCTCGCAGAAATGGCATATTATTTCAAAGATGATAATATTGAACTTAACTAAATAAATTGTACAAAGGACCCCATTTAGACAAAAACTTTGCCATTGTGTTATTAATGAAAGCAATATATTTCTCACATCGAAACTTATTCTGTAAGATTGATATAAGTGCATTCAAGTTCAGCTGGTTTGCAAAGAATTTAGTTTTATATATATACTGTTTGGCAAATTTTAAAATATAGTTTAACAACTCGTGTCTGCCATGGTACGAAAAAAGAATAGTTTTTTTCCTCCAATACTAATAATAAATTTGACAATGTATTCAGCCACTGTCTAAGTTCCTGCCAAAATTGTTTAACTTTATCGCATTTAATAAACAGGTGATAGATAGTTTCTACATGTTTCCTTAAAACCTACTTTATATACAGAAAACTGGGCTTTACTTGGGTATACATTATTTTAATTATTTCTGCTACAAGACATAGGTTTTGCGTGCTCGTTAGAACCGCCTCAATGAGGAGGTTGTAACGAGCATCCATAACCTATGTTTGCTTACAACCGCCTCAATGAGGCGGTTCTATCGAGCACACATTACATATATTTGCAGTATAAATAAGAAAAAATATGATGAATTTTCGTCAGAAATGCAGCCATTTTAGAGACGTAAAAAAATCTCTCGGATGTCCAAAACGTTATTTTTTATGCCCGCGGAATCAAAGATTCGGGGGCATATAGCTTTTGGTCCGTCTGTATGTCCGTCTGTTTGTCTGTCCGCAAAGACCTTAACATTGGGCATAACTTTTGAATGGTAACTGATAGGGCTTTCATATTTCACATGTGCATTCCTTGTCACAAGACCTTTCAAGAGGTACCATAAATTCTGACCTCGTGACCTTGACATTGACCTACTTTTGACCTACTTTTTAAAAACTTTAACATTGGTCATAACTTTCGATTGGTAAGTGGTAGGGCTTTCACATTTCACATGTGCATTCCTTGCCATAATTCCTTTCTAGTGGTACCATAATTTTTGACCTCGTGACCTTGACCTTGACATTTGACCTACTTTTTAAAATCTTTAACATAGTCCATAACTTATGATTGGTAAGTGATATGACTTTCATATTTCACATGTGCATTCTTTTTCACAAGACCTTTCCAGTAGTACCGTATTTTTTTGACCTCTTGACCTTGACATTTGACCTACTTCTAAAAACCATTAACATTGACTATAACTTTCGACTAGTAAGCGATAGGGCTTTCATATTTCACATGAGCATTCTATGTTACAAGACCTTTCCAACGATCCCATAATTATTGACCTTGCGACATTGTCCTACTTTTTTAAGCCTTGAACATTGGCCATACCTTTCGATTTCTTAGTGATACTGCTTTCATATTTAACATGCGCTGTCCGCGCGCATCAGTGTTTCACAAACACATCTTGTTATAATGTAAATGTGTGATATTTTTCTTATTTATACTCCAAACGTAGGTTTGGTTTTGGGTGCTCATTAGAACCGCCTCATTGAGGCCGTTCTAAAGAGTACCCTCAACCTATGCTTAGGATAAGAAATACAGTACGAAAACACACCTTTACAAATACGTGGTAAATTATACCGCCGAAAAAATGCAAATTTTAAGTCCAAAAATAGTGATATTTTTTCTAATTTCTGCTTAAAATATAGATTGCGGGTACACGTGAGAACCGCCTCATTGAGGCGGTTCTAACGAGTACCCACAATCTTTATTTTACAGCAGAAATAAGAAAATAATGCTTACCCCTGTAAACCCCAGTTTGACTCTATAACAGTGGGGTTAAAGGGGTCATTATTATATAAGTGTGTTTTCGTGATGAGAAAAATAATGTAAACCCCGGTAAACTCCAGTTTTTTCGGTATAAAGTGGGGTGTAGACGGGTGACCAACTCGACCTGTTAACATGATGAAAAACAAGAAATTAATTTCTTGCCTGGTTACATGTAAATATGTTAAAATAACGAGTGATCATTTCACATGCAAAGACCGCAAATATAAGATTCTGTTTATCATATTATCTTTTTTTTAAATCGGGCTTTGCTGCCAAAGAAGTTCAATAGAGAAACAAAGTCTTAACCCATTGTATACTAGTGGACTTTTACTTAGCTCTATGTTACCGGCCCCGATAGCTCAGTTGGTAGAGTGTCCGCTCCGGGGAACGGGAGGTCACGGGTTCGATCCCGGGCCGCGACATACCAAAGTCGTTAAAACTGACACTAGCTGCTCCTCGCTTGGCACTCAGATTTACGGGGTAGAGCTAGGACTGGTCGACCCAGTGTCAGGATAATGTGACTGGGTGTGGTATCATGTAATGTGTCTGGGACATGATACTTCAGCGAGGCAGCACTATAAAAGTGAGCATTGAGCTCCCTGTCGCAACCAGACAGCGTCGTGATATGACTGAAAAACTGTTGAAAGCGACGTTAAACCCGAATTCACACACATACACTTAGCTATATGTTAAACAAGACCATTTGTCATATAAGGGGTGTCAGGCCTATTTTTTTTCTCTTTTTTCTATTTTTTACGTGAAATTATGTTTGCAAATAGGGCAGGCCCTGCTCAGACGCCGCGTTCTGCGGCGTCTGATATGAACCTGCACTATTTGCCAAGGTACCCCTTTAGGGGTTTGCCGCATGCATTGGGTAAAACTGCGGCATGCCGTTATGCGCCAGTAACCAGGCATTATCTCACGGGTTGTCTTTTGATTTTTGTAACTTGACGTTATCGACTTTTAAAATAACATCGACGTTACATGTATACAGTGAATGAAATTTAGTCACTAGTGATGGTAATTTATTATATTAACTTATTTATCCGCATAACTTAGATCGTGATTGCTCATAAGAACTGCCTACATACATGCATGTATAGTGCGAACAATTTGACCTGAGACTGACCTTTATGCAAGGAATAAATTAGTCAATCTATCGCCTAATACGTCGGCTTTGGTAAACTTCTCGTAAACTTTCGGCATTACGTGAATAGCGGCCCATTTACCGACCTCTGTGTATTGCATAACAGTATCACCATCTTCGGAAAACGGCGAAGATAAATATATGCATTCAGTCTTTGTTTGTTTGTTTAATTTGAGGTTTAACGTCCCCGTCAACACTGTAAAGGTCATTTTGGAGACGTTGCTTCCAATTTTGTGGGACTTTTACCCGACATTGAGATGAAATGACATCTCAAGCCCTATCGCCCAATGAAACCAAAAGGGTTTATTAGCATGGACGGTCCGCCTCGCACCGCGGTTCCTGGACAGGCTTAGATCCTCTAAGCGGTTTACCAGTACTAGTGTGCGGGCTGGATTCAGCTCTGCGTGGAAGCATCATGCAGCCCATATATTTCTTCAAGCCCCTATGGGCGGGGGCCGTTGCATTCATTTTGGTATGAAATTATGTTAATAGAGTTCACCAGTATCAGGTCAATTTGTTCGAACTATACAATCATGTATGTAGGTAAGATGAAAGATAAGAGAACAAATAGACAACCTTTTAAATCCAACTTTATCATTTTATAATGGGGTGTTTATTAGCAAGTATATTGCATGGGTTTGCACGGATTTGTTAATGTGTTACAAAATTCGTCTACATTGTATATAATAAGGACAACTGATACCATCGCGAAACTTGACACGCCTATATAATTTTGACCCCCTTGAACCCCACTTTTATATAGTAAAACTGGGGTTTCCGGGGATATACCTTATTTTTCTTATTTCTGCTCTAAAATATAGATTGTGGGTACTCGTTAGAACCGCCTCGATGAGGCGGTTCTAACGAGTGCCCACAATCTGTATTTTGAGCAGAAATAAGAAAAATATCACAATTTTTCATCATAAAATTTTCATTTTTTCGGCGATAAAGGTGGCAATGTATTTGTAAAGGCGTGTTTGCGTAATGCACCAGACTTATTACATGTATCGCTATTTTCCAGGAAGACAATTTTACTTTTTCCTGTATGATGTTCATCCAATCGCTCTTGGAATTACTGACCGGTAGCTAGTGCACTATGACATGAGGCCGACGATCGACTTTTACCATAATTTTGCATCCGACTGAATGCATATATTTATTTTCGCCGTTTTCCGAAGAGGTCGATATTATTAGTCAAAACACAGAGGCCGGTTAATGGGGCGCAATTCACGAGATGTCGAAAATGCACGACAAGCTTACAAAAATCGACCTGATGGGCAATTGCATTATTTTAGTCTTTGCATTAAGGTCAGCCTCATGTCAAATTGCACAAACTATAGGCTGGGAAAACTAGTACTGAACTGAGATATAACCCTTAAATCATATCATATTAAGGTGACACTACAGTAAAAAAAGAAGATCCCCTTACAATGTAAATTGGGGCATATTCCATGTTCTACCACATTTCAGCAAGTCTAATGCTTCCATTATGAGGCACATAATTTGACAGGCTGACCATTTACCTTCCAGAAGCAGCTAAAAAATATGGGTGCTGTGCGGCATATTTTGGCCTTTTTGGCAGCCAGTGTCAACAAACCCATACCGCAGCGAATAAATCCAGGCATTTCCAGTGGCCAGTCAGCACAATTTTCTGGTTCAATTTAAATCAGCTGCATTTTACAATAGCAAATACCTACTAATATTTTTTCTAATAAACAATAAAACTTCTCAGAAAAATAATGGCTGAGCACAAAATCCAATCTGAAGCAGCAGAATATTCAATTCTGTACTGAAAGCTCTCCCCAAAGCAATTGCAGCTTTCATAAAGACCAATTATTTACTGTAGTGCAACCTATACCAAACCTATCTAATTATATAGTCATGCATAATTAATGTTCAGTGACAAAGAATCTTTAAACTTTGCGAAAAAGTTATTGCTTCCAGATTCTACGATGAAAGCCGGACATACCATGTTTTGTGAAAAAGCGCAAAGTTTACCTCTTTCCAGAATGGAACCCAGAAACCGGCTTGCATCAGTGCTTCTTCTCAGATGTCTTTGGAATACTTTAATCCTAAATGCACTAAATCATGTCCTATTAGCACCCATGCTAGAAATTTTGGCTGTTCTCACACCTATACCCCCTAATTTCAGTAAAAATTGGCATTTTGAGGATATTTTGGGGACAAAACTTTGAGAAAATTATTATAAATGCCTTAATGACATGAGAAATGGCTGAATATATCTATTCAAATCTTGTAACATGAACCCAACCAATAAGAACTTACAATGGCTGAGAAAACTCATTGCGATATTGCAGCAGGCTGTTCGGAGAGACAATTTTGAAATTTTGCATTGGCTTGAGATCCTTGCCTAATGCCAAGTAACCTCAGTGTTATATTCAATATGGAGTATTTTCTTTTTCTTGTGTTCCTGTTTATACTTATACTTCAAGTCTGCTTTCAAAACAGACCAATGACAACTGATTTACATGGCTTTGAAGTACCCCCCCCCCTCCCTCCAATTACATGGAACAGAAGCAAAAACTAATAAAATACACCCAGTTAGTCCTTCACTAGCACTAAACTTACAATTTGTACAGTTTCTGTGACAAAATACATGCCAGGAAGATCCAGTTTAAGATACAGAATTGGAGGGAACCTATTATTTGTGAAAATATTATGTAATGAATGAAAACATTAGAGAGGAGCTGATTTTTCTACTTTCGGTTTAGGTGGCACTACAGTAAAAAAAAACCTTACTCACAATGTAAATTGGGGCATATTCCTAAAAAATATGGGTGCTGTGCGGCATATTTTGGCCTTTTTGGCAGCCAGTGTCAACAAACCCATACCGCAGCGAATAAATCCAGGCATTTCCAGTGGCCAGTCAGCACAATTTTCTGGTTCAATTTAAATCAGCTGCATTTTACAATAGCAAATACCTACTAATATTTCTTCTAATAAACAATTAAACTTCTCAGAAAAATAATGGCTTAGCACAAAATCCAATCAGAAGCAGCAGAATATTCAATTCTGTACTGAAAGCTCTCCCCAAAGCAATTGCAGCTTTCATAAAGACCAATTATTTACTGTAGTGCAACCTATACCAAACCTATCTAATTATATAGTCATGCATAATTAATGTTCAGTGACAAAGAATCTTTAAACTTTGCGAAAAAGTTATTGCTTCCAGATTCTACGATGAAAGCCGGACATACCATGTTTTGTGAAAAAGCGCAAAGTTTACCTCTTTCCAGAATGGAACCCAGAAACCGGCTTGCATCAGTGCTTCTTCTCAGATGTCTTTGGAATACTTTAATCCTAAATGCACTAAATCATGTCCTATTAGCACCCATGCTAGAAATTTTGGCTGTTCTCACACCTATACCCTCTAATTTCAGTAAAAATTGGCATTTTGAGGATATTTTGGGGACAAAACTTTGAGAAAATTATTATAAATGCCTTAATGACATGAGAAATGGCTGAATATATCTATTCAAATCTTGTAACATGAACCCAACCAATAAGAACTTACAATGGCTGAGAAAACTCATTGCGATATTGCAGCAGGCTGTTCGGAGAGACAATTTTGAAATTTTGCATTGGCTTGAGATCCTTGCCTAATGCCAAGTAACCTCAGTGTTATATTCAATATGGAGTATTTTCTTGTTCTTGTGTTCCTGTTTATACTTATACTTCAAGTCTGCTTTCAAAACAGACCAATGACAACTGATTTACATGGCTTTGAAGTACCCCTTCCCCTCCCTCCAATTACATGGAACAGAAGCAAAAACTAATAAAATACACCCAGTTAGTCCTTCACTAGCACTAAACTTACAATTTGTACAGTTTCTGTGACAAAATACATGCCAGGAAGATCCAGTTTAAGATACAGAATTGGAGGGAACCTATTATTTGTGAAAATATTATGTAATGAATGAAAACATTAGAGAGGAGCTGATTTTTCTACTTTCGGTTTAGGTGGCACTACAGTAAAAAAAAACCCTTACTCACAATGTAAATTGGGGCATATTCCATGTTCTACCACATTTCAGCAAGTCTAATGCTTCCATTATGAGACATATAATTTGACAGGCTGACCATTTACCTTCCAGAAGCAGCTAAAAAATATGGGTGCTGTGCGGCATATTTTGGCCTTTTTGGCAGCCAGTGTCAACAAACCCATACCGCAGCGAATAAATCCAGGCATTTCCAGTGGCCAGTCAGCACAATTTTCTGGTTCAATTTAAATCAGCTGCATTTTACAATAGCAAATACCTACTAATATTTCTTCTAATAAACAATTAAACTTCTCAGAAAAATAATGGCTTAGCACAAAATCCAATCAGAAGCAGCAGAATATTCAATTCTGTACTGAAAGCTCTCCCCAAAGCTATTGCAGCTTTCATAAAGACCAATTATTTACTGTAGTGCAACCTATACCAAACCTATCTAATTATATAGTCATGCATAATTAATGTTCAGTGACAAAGAATCTTTAAACTTTGCGAAAAAGTTATTGCTTCCAGATTCTACGATGAAAGCCGGACATACCATGTTTTGTGAAAAAGCGCAAAGTTTACCTCTTTCCAGAATGGAACCCAGAAACCGGCTTGCATCAGTGCTTCTTCTCAGATGTCTTTGGAATACTTTAATCCTAAATGCACTAAATCATGTCCTATTAGCACCCATGCTAGAAATTTTGGCTGTTCTCACACCTATACCCCCTAATTTCAGTAAAAATTGGCATTTTGAGGATATTTTGGGGACAAAACTTTGAGAAAATTATTATAAATGCCTTAATGACATGAGAAATGGCTGAATATATCTATTCAAATCTTGTAACATGAACCCAACCAATAAGAACTTACAATGGCTGAGAAAACTCATTGCGATATTGCAGCAGGCTGTTCGGAGAGACAATTTTGAAATTTTGCATTGGCTTGAGATCCTTGCCTAATGCCAAGTAACCTCAGTGTTATATTCAATATGGAGTATTTTCTTTTTCTTGTGTTCCTGTTTATACTTATACTTCAAGTCTGCTTTCAAAACAGACCAATGACAACTGATTTACATGGCTTTGAAGTACCCCCCCCCCTCCCTCCAATTACATGGAACAGAAGCAAAAACTAATAAAATACACCCAGTTAGTCCTTCACTAGCACTAAACTTACAATTTGTACAGTTTCTGTGACAAAATACATGCCAGGAAGATCCAGTTTAAGATACAGAATTGGAGGGAACCTATTATTTGTGAAAATATTATGTAATGAATGAAAACATTAGAGAGGAGCTGATTTTTCTACTTTCGGTTTAGGTGGCACTACAGTAAAAAAAAAACCTTACTCACAATGTAAATTGGGGCATATTCCATGTTCTACCACATTTCAGCAAGTCTAATGCTTCCATTATGAGGCATATAATTTGACAGGCTGACCATTTACCTTCCAGAAGCAGCTAAAAAATATGGGTGCTGTGCGGCATATTTTGGCCTTTTTGGCAGCCAGTGTCAACAAACCCATACCGCAGCGAATAAATCCAGGCATTTCCAGTGGCCAGTCAGCACAATTTTCTGGTTCAATTTAAATCAGCTGCATTTTACAATAGCAAATACCTACTAATATTTCTTCTAATAAACAATTAAACTTCTCAGAAAAATAATGGCTTAGCACAAAATCCAATCAGAAGCAGCAGAATATTCAATTCTGTACTGAAAGCTCTCCCCAAAGCAATTGCAGCTTTCATAAAGACCAATTGTTTACTGTAGTGCAACCTATACCAAACCTATCTAATTATATAGTCATGCATAATTAATGTTCAGTGACAAAGAATCTTTAAACTTTGCGAAAAAGTTATTGCTTCCAGATTCTACGATGAAAGCCGGACATACCATGTTTTGTGAAAAAGCGCAAAGTTTACCTCTTTTCAGAATGGAACCCAGAAACCGGCTTGCATCAGTGCTTCTTCTCAGATGTCTTTGGAATACTTTAATCCTAAATGCACTAAATCATGTCCTATTAGCACCCATGCTAGAAATTTTGGCTGTTCTCACACCTATACCCCCTAATTTCAGTAAAAAATGGCATTTTGAGGATATTTTGGGAACAAAACTTTGAGAAAATGATTTTAAATGCCTTAATGACATGAGAAATGGCTGAATATATCTATTCAAATCTTGTAACATGAACCCAACCAATAAGAACTTACAATGGCTGAGAAAACTCATTGCGATATTGCAGCAGGCTGTTCGGAGAGACAGAAGCCCCCGTGGTCGAGTGGTTACGCTACTCGCTTAGTAAACCAGGGGTCGCAGGTTCGATCCCGGGCTTCTCCAGACTTTCGGATGAGTCTTTAAACCGAGGTCCCGTCTCCGTATGACCTTAGCTGTTGGTGGGACGTAAAACTGAAACACTCACTCACTCACTGTTCGGAGAGACAATTTTGAAATTTTGCATTGGCTTGAGATCCTTGCCTAATGCCAAGTAACCTCAGTGTTATATTCAATATGGAGTATTTTCTTTTTCTTGTGTTCCTGTTTATACTTATACTTCAAGTCTGCTTTCAAAACAGACCAATGACAACTGATTTACATGGCTTTGAAGTACCCCCCCCCCTCCCTCCAATTACATGGAACAGAAGCAAAAACTAATAAAATACACCCAGTTAGTCCTTCACTAGCACTAAACTTACAATTTGTACAGTTTCTGTGACAAAATACATGCCAGGAAGATCCAGTTTAAGATACAGAATTGGAGGGAACCTATTATTTGTGAAAATATTATGTAATGAATGAAAACATTAGAGAGGAGCTGATTTTTCTACTTTCGGTTTAGGTGGCACTACAGTAAAAAAAAACCCTTACTCACAATGTAAATTGGGGCATATTCCATGTTCTACCACATTTCAGCAAGTCTAATGCTTCCATTATGAGGCATATAATTTGACAGGCTGACCATTTACCTTCCAGAAGCAGCTAAAAAATATGGGTGCTGTGCGGCATATTTTGGCCTTTTTGGCAGCCAGTGTCAACAAACCCATACCGCAGCGAATAAATCCAGGCATTTCCAGTGGCCAGTCAGCACAATTTTCTGGTTCAATTTAAATCAGCTGCATTTTACAATAGCAAATACCTACTAATATTTCTTCTAATAAACAATTAAACTTCTCAGAAAAATAATGGCTTAGCACAAAATCCAATCAGAAGCAGCAGAATATTCAATTCTGTACTGAAAGCTCTCCCCAAAGCAATTGCAGCTTTCATAAAGACCAATTATTTACTGTAGTGCAACCTATACCAAACCTATCTAATTATATAGTCATGCATAATTAATGTTCAGTGACAAAGAATCTTTAAACTTTGCGAAAAAGTTATTGCTTCCAGATTCTACGATGAAAGCCGGACATACCATGTTTTGTGAAAAAGCGCAAAGTTTACCTCTTTCCAGAATGGAACCCAGAAACCGGCTTGCATCAGTGCTTCTTCTCAGATGTCTTTGGAAAACTTTAATCCTAAATGCACTAAATCATGTCCTATTAGCACCCATGCTAGAAATTTTGGCTGTTCTCACACCTATACCCCCTAATTTCAGTAAAAATTGGCATTTTGAGGATATTTTGGGGACAAAACTTTGAGAAAATTATTATAAATGCCTTAATGACATGAGAAATGGCTGAATATATCTATTCAAATCTTGTAACATGAACCCAACCAATAAGAACTTACAATGGCTGAGAAAACTCATTGCGATATTGCAGCAGGCTGTTCGGAGAGACAATTTTGAAATTTTGCATTGGCTTGAGATCCTTGCCTAATGCCAAGTAACCTCAGTGTTATATTCAATATGGAGTATTTTCTTTTTCCTGTGTTCCTGTTTATACTTATACTTCAAGTCTGCTTTCAAAACAGACCAATGACAACTGATTTACATGGCTTTGAAGTACCCCCCCCCCCCTCCCTCCAATTACATGGAACAGAAGCAAAAACTAATAAAATACACCCAGTTAGTCCTTCACTAGCACTAAACTTACAATTTGTACAGTTTCTGTGACAAAATACATGCCAGGAAGATCCAGTTTAAGATACAGAATTGGAGGGAACCTATTATTTGTGAAAATATTATGTAATGAATGAAAACATTAGAGAGGAGCTGATTTTTCTACTTTCGGTTTAGGTGGCACTACAGTAAAAAAAAAACCTTACTCACAATGTAAATTGGGGCATATTCCATGTTCTACCACATTTCAGCAAGTCTAATGCTTCCATTATGAGGCATATAATTTGACAGGCTGACCATTTACCTTCCAGAAGCAGCTAAAAAATATGGGTGCTGTGCGGCATATTTTGGCCTTTTTGGCAGCCAGTGTCAACAAACCCATACCGCAGCGAATAAATCCAGGCATTTCCAGTGGCCAGTCAACACAATTTTCTGGTTCAATTTAAATCAGCTGCATTTTACAATAGCAAATACCTACTAATATTTCTTCTAATAAACAATTAAACTTCTCAGAAAAATAATGGCTTAGCACAAAATCCAATCAGAAGCAGCAGAATATTCAATTCTGTACTGAAAGCTCTCCCCAAAGCAATTGCAGCTTTCATAAAGACCAATTATTTACTGTAGTGCAACCTATACCAAACCTATCTAATTATATAGTCATGCATAATTAATGTTCAGTGACAAAGAATCTTTAAACTTTGCGAAAAAGTTATTGCTTCCAGATTCTACGATGAAAGCCGGACATACCATGTTTTGTGAAAAAGCGCAAAGTTTACCTCTTTCCAGAATGGAACCCAGAAACCGGCTTGCATCAGTGCTTCTTCTCAGATGTCTTTGGAATACTTTAATCCTAAATGCACTAAATCATGTCCTATTAGCACCCATGCTAGAAATTTTGGCTGTTCTCACACCTATACCCCCTAATTTCAGTAAAAATTGGCATTTTGAGGATATTTTGGGGACAAAACTTTGAGAAAATGATTATAAATGCCTTAATGACATGAGAAATGGCTGAATATATCTATTCAAATCTTGTAACATGAACCCAACCAATAAGAACTTACAATGGCTGAGAAAACTCATTGCGATATTGCAGCAGGCTGTTCGGAGAGACAATTTTGAAATTTTGCATTGGCTTGAGATCCTTGCCTAATGCCAAGTAACCTCAGTGTTATATTCAATATGGAGTATTTTCTTTTTCTTGTGTTCCTGTTTATACTTATACTTCAAGTCTGCTTTCAAAACAGACCAATGACAACTGATTTACATGGCTTTGAAGTACCCCCCCCCCCTCCCTCCAATTACATGGAACAGAAGCAAAAACTAATAAAATACACCCAGTTAGTCCTTCACTAGCACTAAACTTACAATTTGTACAGTTTCTGTGACAAAATACATGCCAGGAAGATCCAGTTTAAGATACAGAATTGGAGGGAACCTATTATTTGTGAAAATATTATGTAATGAATGAAAACATTAGAGAGGAGCTGATTTTTCTACTTTCGGTTTAGGTGGCACTACAGTAAAAAAAAACCCTTACTCACAATGTAAATTGGGGCATATTCCATGTTCTACCACATTTCAGCAAGTCTAATGCTTCCATTATGAGGCATATAATTTGACAGGCTGACCATTTACCTTCCAGAAGCAGCTAAAAAATATGGGTGCTGTGCGGCATATTTTGGCCTTTTTGGCAGCCAGTGTCAACAAACCCATACCGCAGCGAATAAATCCAGGCATTTCCAGTGGCCAGTCAGCACAATTTTCTGGTTCAATTTAAATCAGCTGCATTTTACAATAGCAAATACCTACTAATATTTCTTCTAATAAACAATTAAACTTCTCAGAAAAATAATGGCTTAGCACAAAATCCAATCAGAAGCAGCAGAATATTCAATTCTGTACTGAAAGCTCTCCCCAAAGCAATTGCAGCTTTCATAAAGACCAATTATTTACTGTAGTGCAACCTATACCAAACCTATCTAATTATATAGTCATGCATAATTAATGTTCAGTGACAAAGAATCTTTAAACTTTGCGAAAAAGTTATTGCTTCCAGATTCTACGATGAAAGCCGGACATACCATGTTTTGTGAAAAAGCGCAAAGTTTACCTCTTTCCAGAATGGAACCCAGAAACCGGCTTGCATCAGTGCTTCTTCTCAGATGTCTTTGGAATACTTTAATCCTAAATGCACTAAATCATGTCCTATTAGCACCCATGCTAGAAATTTTGGCTGTTCTCACACCTATACCCCCTAATTTCAGTAAAAATTGGCATTTTGAGGATATTTTGGGGACAAAACTTTGAGAAAATGATTATAAATGCCTTAATGACATGAGAAATGGCTGAATATATCTATTCAAATCTTGTAACATGAACCCAACCAATAAGAACTTACAATGGCTGAGAAAACTCATTGCGATATTGCAGCAGGCTGTTCGGAGAGACAATTTTGAAATTTTGCATTGGCTTGAGATCCTTGCCTAATGCCAAGTAACCTCAGTGTTATATTCAATATGGAGTATTTTCTTTTTCTTGTGTTCCTGTTTATACTTATACTTCAAGTCTGCTTTCAAAACAGACCAATGACAACTGATTTACATGGCTTTGAAGTACCCCCCCCCCCCTCCCTCCAATTACATGGAACAGAAGCAAAAACTAATAAAATACACCCAGTTAGTCCTTCACTAGCACTAAACTTACAATTTGTACAGTTTCTGTGACAAAATACATGCCAGGAAGATCCAGTTTAAGATACAGAATTGGAGGGAACCTATTATTTGTGAAAATATTATGTAATGAATGAAAACATTAGAGAGGAGCTGATTTTTCTACTTTCGGTTTAGGTGGCACTACAGTAAAAAAAAAACCCTTACTCACAATGTAAATTGGGGCATATTCCATGTTCTACCACATTTCAGCAAGTCTAATGCTTCCATTATGAGGCATATAATTTGACAGGCTGACCATTTACCTTCCAGAAGCAGCTAAAAAATATGGGTGCTGTGCCATATTTTGGCCTTTTTGGCAGCCAGTGTCAACAAACCCATACCGCAGCGAATAAATCCAGGCATTTCCAGTGGCCAGTCAGCACAATTTTCTGGTTCAATTTAAATCAGCTGCATTTTACAATAGCAAATACCTACTAATATTTCTTCTAATAAACAATTAAACTTCTCAGAAAAATAATGGCTTAGCACAAAATCCAATCAGAAGCAGCAGAATATTCAATTCTGTACTGAAAGCTCTCCCCAAAGCAATTGCAGCTTTCATAAAGACCAATTATTTACTGTAGTGCAACCTATACCAAACCTATCTAATTATATAGTCATGCATAATTAATGTTCAGTGACAAAGAATCTTTAAACTTTGCGAAAAAGTTATTGCTTCCAGATTCTACGATGAAAGCCGGACATACCATGTTTTGTGAAAAAGCGCAAAGTTTACCTCTTTCCAGAATGGAACCCAGAAACCGGCTTGCATCAGTGCTTCTTCTCAGATGTCTTTGGAATACTTTAATCCTAAATGCACTAAATCATGTCCTATTAGCACCCATGCTAGAAATTTTGGCTGTTCTCACACCTATACCCCCTAATTTCAGTAAAAATTGGCATTTTGAGGATATTTTGGGGACAAAACTTTGAGAAAATGATTATAAATGCCTTAATGACATGAGAAATGGCTGAATATATCTATTCAAATCTTGTAACATGAACCCAACCAATAAGAACTTACAATGGCTGAGAAAACTCATTGCGATATTGCAGCAGGCTGTTCGGAGAGACAATTTTGAAATTTTGCATTGGCTTGAGATCCTTGCCTAATGCCAAGTAACCTCAGTGTTATATTCAATATGGAGTATTTTCTTTTTCTTGTGTTCCTGTTTATACTTATACTTCAAGTCTGCTTTCAAAACAGACCAATGACAACTGATTTACATGGCTTTGAAGTACCCCCCCCCCCCCCTCCCTCCAATTACATGGAACAGAAGCAAAAACTAATAAAATACACCCAGTTAGTCCTTCACTAGCACTAAACTTACAATTTGTACAGTTTCTGTGACAAAATACATGCCAGGAAGATCCAGTTTAAGATACAGAATTGGAGGGAACCTATTATTTGTGAAAATATTATGTAATGAATGAAAACATTAGAGAGGAGCTGATTTTTCTACTTTCGGTTTAGGTGGCACTACAGTAAAAAAAAACCCTTACTCACAATGTAAATTGGGGCATATTCCATGTTCTACCACATTTCAGCAAGTCTAATGCTTCCATTATGAGGCATATAATTTGACAGGCTGACCATTTACCTTCCAGAAGCAGCTAAAAAATATGGGTGCTGTGCGGCATATTTTGGCCTTTTTGGCAGCCAGTGTCAACAAACCCATACCGCAGCGAATAAATCCAGGCATTTCCAGTGGCCAGTCAGCACAATTTTCTGGTTCAATTTAAATCAGCTGCATTTTACAATAGCAAATACCTACTAATATTTCTTCTAATAAACAATTAAACTTCTCAGAAAAATAATGGCTTAGCACAAAATCCAATCAGAAGCAGCAGAATATTCAATTCTGTACTGAAAGCTCTCCCCAAAGCAATTGCAGCTTTCATAAAGACCAATTATTTACTGTAGTGCAACCTATACCAAACCTATCTAATTATATAGTCATGCATAATTAATGTTCAGTGACAAAGAATCTTTAAACTTTGCGAAAAAGTTATTGCTTCCAGATTCTACGATGAAAGCCGGACATACCATGTTTTGTGAAAAAGCGCAAAGTTTACCTCTTTCCAGAATGGAACCCAGAAACCGGCTTGCATCAGTGCTTCTTCTCAGATGTCTTTGGAAAACTTTAATCCTAAATGCACTAAATCATGTCCTATTAGCACCCATGCTAGAAATTTTGGCTGTTCTCACACCTATACCCCCTAATTTCAGTAAAAATTGGCATTTTGAGGATATTTTGGGGACAAAACTTTGAGAAAATTATTATAAATGCCTTAATGACATGAGAAATGGCTGAATATATCTATTCAAATCTTGTAACATGAACCCAACCAATAAGAACTTACAATGGCTGAGAAAACTCATTGCGATATTGCAGCAGGCTGTTCGGAGAGACAATTTTGAAATTTTGCATTGGCTTGAGATCCTTGCCTAATGCCAAGTAACCTCAGTGTTATATTCAATATGGAGTATTTTCTTTTTCCTGTGTTCCTGTTTATACTTATACTTCAAGTCTGCTTTCAAAACAGACCAATGACAACTGATTTACATGGCTTTGAAGTACCCCCCCCCCCCCTCCCTCCAATTACATGGAACAGAAGCAAAAACTAATAAAATACACCCAGTTAGTCCTTCACTAGCACTAAACTTACAATTTGTACAGTTTCTGTGACAAAATACATGCCAGGAAGATCCAGTTTAAGATACAGAATTGGAGGGAACCTATTATTTGTGAAAATATTATGTAATGAATGAAAACATTAGAGAGGAGCTGATTTTTCTACTTTCGGTTTAGGTGGCACTACAGTAAAAAAAAAACCTTACTCACAATGTAAATTGGGGCATATTCCATGTTCTACCACATTTCAGCAAGTCTAATGCTTCCATTATGAGGCATATAATTTGACAGGCTGACCATTTACCTTCCAGAAGCAGCTAAAAAATATGGGTGCTGTGCGGCATATTTTGGCCTTTTTGGCAGCCAGTGTCAACAAACCCATACCGCAGCGAATAAATCCAGGCATTTCCAGTGGCCAGTCAACACAATTTTCTGGTTCAATTTAAATCAGCTGCATTTTACAATAGCAAATACCTACTAATATTTCTTCTAATAAACAATTAAACTTCTCAGAAAAATAATGGCTTAGCACAAAATCCAATCAGAAGCAGCAGAATATTCAATTCTGTACTGAAAGCTCTCCCCAAAGCAATTGCAGCTTTCATAAAGACCAATTATTTACTGTAGTGCAACCTATACCAAACCTATCTAATTATATAGTCATGCATAATTAATGTTCAGTGACAAAGAATCTTTAAACTTTGCGAAAAAGTTATTGCTTCCAGATTCTACGATGAAAGCCGGACATACCATGTTTTGTGAAAAAGCGCAAAGTTTACCTCTTTCCAGAATGGAACCCAGAAACCGGCTTGCATCAGTGCTTCTTCTCAGATGTCTTTGGAATACTTTAATCCTAAATGCACTAAATCATGTCCTATTAGCACCCATGCTAGAAATTTTGGCTGTTCTCACACCTATACCCCCTAATTTCAGTAAAAATTGGCATTTTGAGGATATTTTGGGGACAAAACTTTGAGAAAATGATTATAAATGCCTTAATGACATGAGAAATGGCTGAATATATCTATTCAAATCTTGTAACATGAACCCAACCAATAAGAACTTACAATGGCTGAGAAAACTCATTGCGATATTGCAGCAGGCTGTTCGGAGAGACAATTTTGAAATTTTGCATTGGCTTGAGATCCTTGCCTAATGCCAAGTAACCTCAGTGTTATATTCAATATGGAGTATTTTCTTTTTCTTGTGTTCCTGTTTATACTTATACTTCAAGTCTGCTTTCAAAACAGACCAATGACAACTGATTTACATGGCTTTGAAGTACCCCCCCCCCCTCCCTCCAATTACATGGAACAGAAGCAAAAACTAATAAAATACACCCAGTTAGTCCTTCACTAGCACTAAACTTACAATTTGTACAGTTTCTGTGACAAAATACATGCCAGGAAGATCCAGTTTAAGATACAGAATTGGAGGGAACCTATTATTTGTGAAAATATTATGTAATGAATGAAAACATTAGAGAGGAGCTGATTTTTCTACTTTCGGTTTAGGTGGCACTACAGTAAAAAAAAACCCTTACTCACAATGTAAATTGGGGCATATTCCATGTTCTACCACATTTCAGCAAGTCTAATGCTTCCATTATGAGGCATATAATTTGACAGGCTGACCATTTACCTTCCAGAAGCAGCTAAAAAATATGGGTGCTGTGCGGCATATTTTGGCCTTTTTGGCAGCCAGTGTCAACAAACCCATACCGCAGCGAATAAATCCAGGCATTTCCAGTGGCCAGTCAGCACAATTTTCTGGTTCAATTTAAATCAGCTGCATTTTACAATAGCAAATACCTACTAATATTTCTTCTAATAAACAATTAAACTTCTCAGAAAAATAATGGCTTAGCACAAAATCCAATCAGAAGCAGCAGAATATTCAATTCTGTACTGAAAGCTCTCCCCAAAGCAATTGCAGCTTTCATAAAGACCAATTATTTACTGTAGTGCAACCTATACCAAACCTATCTAATTATATAGTCATGCATAATTAATGTTCAGTGACAAAGAATCTTTAAACTTTGCGAAAAAGTTATTGCTTCCAGATTCTACGATGAAAGCCGGACATACCATGTTTTGTGAAAAAGCGCAAAGTTTACCTCTTTCCAGAATGGAACCCAGAAACCGGCTTGCATCAGTGCTTCTTCTCAGATGTCTTTGGAATACTTTAATCCTAAATGCACTAAATCATGTCCTATTAGCACCCATGCTAGAAATTTTGGCTGTTCTCACACCTATACCCCCTAATTTCAGTAAAAATTGGCATTTTGAGGATATTTTGGGGACAAAACTTTGAGAAAATGATTATAAATGCCTTAATGACATGAGAAATGGCTGAATATATCTATTCAAATCTTGTAACATGAACCCAACCAATAAGAACTTACAATGGCTGAGAAAACTCATTGCGATATTGCAGCAGGCTGTTCGGAGAGACAATTTTGAAATTTTGCATTGGCTTGAGATCCTTGCCTAATGCCAAGTAACCTCAGTGTTATATTCAATATGGAGTATTTTCTTTTTCTTGTGTTCCTGTTTATACTTATACTTCAAGTCTGCTTTCAAAACAGACCAATGACAACTGATTTACATGGCTTTGAAGTACCCCCCCCCCTCCCTCCAATTACATGGAACAGAAGCAAAAACTAATAAAATACACCCAGTTAGTCCTTCACTAGCACTAAACTTACAATTTGTACAGTTTCTGTGACAAAATACATGCCAGGAAGATCCAGTTTAAGATACAGAATTGGAGGGAACCTATTATTTGTGAAAATATTATGTAATGAATGAAAACATTAGAGAGGAGCTGATTTTTCTACTTTCGGTTTAGGTGGCACTACAGTAAAAAAAAAACCCTTACTCACAATGTAAATTGGGGCATATTCCATGTTCTACCACATTTCAGCAAGTCTAATGCTTCCATTATGAGGCATATAATTTGACAGGCTGACCATTTACCTTCCAGAAGCAGCTAAAAAATATGGGTGCTGTGCGGCATATTTTGGCCTTTTTGGCAGCCAGTGTCAACAAACCCATACCGCAGCGAATAAATCCAGGCATTTCCAGTGGCCAGTCAGCACAATTTTCTGGTTCAATTTAAATCAGCTGCATTTTACAATAGCAAATACCTACTAATATTTCTTCTAATAAACAATTAAACTTCTCAGAAAAATAATGGCTTAGCACAAAATCCAATCAGAAGCAGCAGAATATTCAATTCTGTACTGAAAGCTCTCCCCAAAGCAATTGCAGCTTTCATAAAGACCAATTATTTACTGTAGTGCAACCTATACCAAACCTATCTAATTATATAGTCATGCATAATTAATGTTCAGTGACAAAGAATCTTTAAACTTTGCGAAAAAGTTATTGCTTCCAGATTCTACGATGAAAGCCGGACATACCATGTTTTGTGAAAAAGCGCAAAGTTTACCTCTTTCCAGAATGGAACCCAGAAACCGGCTTGCATCAGTGCTTCTTCTCAGATGTCTTTGGAATACTTTAATCCTAAATGCACTAAATCATGTCCTATTAGCACCCATGCTAGAAATTTTGGCTGTTCTCACACCTATACCCCCTAATTTCAGTAAAAAATGGCATTTTGAGGATATTTTGGGGACAAAACTTTGAGAAAATGATTATAAATGCCTTAATGACATGAGAAATGGCTGAATATATCTATTCAAATCTTGTAACATGAACCCAACCAATAAGAACTTACAATGGCTGAGAAAACTCATTGCGATATTGCAGCAGGCTGTTCGGAGAGACAATTTTGAAATTTTGCATTGGCTTGAGATCCTTGCCTAATGCCAAGTAACCTCAGTGTTATATTCAATATGGAGTATTTTCTTTTTCTTGTGTTCCTGTTTATACTTATACTTCAAGTCTGCTTTCAAAACAGACCAATGACAACTGATTTACATGGCTTTGAAGTACCCCCCCCCCCTCCCTCCAATTACATGGAACAGAAGCAAAAACTAATAAAATACACCCAGTTAGTCCTTCACTAGCACTAAACTTACAATTTGTACAGTTTCTGTGACAAAATACATGCCAGGAAGATCCAGTTTAAGATACAGAATTGGAGGGAACCTATTATTTGTGAAAATATTATGTAATGAATGAAAACATTAGAGAGGAGCTGATTTTTCTACTTTCGGTTTAGGTGGCACTACAGTAAAAAAAAACCCTTACTCACAATGTAAATTGGGGCATATTCCATGTTCTACCACATTTCAGCAAGTCTAATGCTTCCATTATGAGGCATATAATTTGACAGGCTGACCATTTACCTTCCAGAAGCAGCTAAAAAATATGGGTGCTGTGCGGCATATTTTGGCCTTTTTGGCAGCCAGTGTCAACAAACCCATACCGCAGCGAATAAATCCAGGCATTTCCAGTGGCCAGTCAGCACAATTTTCTGGTTCAATTTAAATCAGCTGCATTTTACAATAGCAAATACCTACTAATATTTCTTCTAATAAACAATTAAACTTCTCAGAAAAATAATGGCTTAGCACAAAATCCAATCAGAAGCAGCAGAATATTCAATTCTGTACTGAAAGCTCTCCCCAAAGCAATTGCAGCTTTCATAAAGACCAATTATTTACTGTAGTGCAACCTATACCAAACCTATCTAATTATATAGTCATGCATAATTAATGTTCAGTGACAAAGAATCTTTAAACTTTGCGAAAAAGTTATTGCTTCCAGATTCTACGATGAAAGCCGGACATACCATGTTTTGTGAAAAAGCGCAAAGTTTACCTCTTTCCAGAATGGAACCCAGAAACCGGCTTGCATCAGTGCTTCTTCTCAGATGTCTTTGGAATACTTTAATCCTAAATGCACTAAATCATGTCCTATTAGCACCCATGCTAGAAATTTTGGCTGTTCTCACACCTATACCCCCTAATTTCAGTAAAAATTGGCATTTTGAGGATATTTTGGGGACAAAACTTTGAGAAAATGATTATAAATGCCTTAATGACATGAGAAATGGCTGAATATATCTATTCAAATCTTGTAACATGAACCCAACCAATAAGAACTTACAATGGCTGAGAAAACTCATTGCGATATTGCAGCAGGCTGTTCGGAGAGACAATTTTGAAATTTTGCATTGGCTTGAGATCCTTGCCTAATGCCAAGTAACCTCAGTGTTATATTCAATATGGAGTATTTTCTTTTTCTTGTGTTCCTGTTTATACTTATACTTCAAGTCTGCTTTCAAAACAGACCAATGACAACTGATTTACATGGCTTTGAAGTACCCCCCCCCCCTCCCTCCAATTACATGGAACAGAAGCAAAAACTAATAAAATACACCCAGTTAGTCCTTCACTAGCACTAAACTTACAATTTGTACAGTTTCTGTGACAAAATACATGCCAGGAAGATCCAGTTTAAGATACAGAATTGGAGGGAACCTATTATTTGTGAAAATATTATGTAATGAATGAAAACATTAGAGAGGAGCTGATTTTTCTACTTTCGGTTTAGGTGGCACTACAGTAAAAAAAAACCCTTACTCACAATGTAAATTGGGGCATATTCCATGTTCTACCACATTTCAGCAAGTCTAATGCTTCCATTATGAGGCATATAATTTGACAGGCTGACCATTTACCTTCCAGAAGCAGCTAAAAAATATGGGTGCTGTGCGGCATATTTTGGCCTTTTTGGCAGCCAGTGTCAACAAACCCATACCGCAGCGAATAAATCCAGGCATTTCCAGTGGCCAGTCAGCACAATTTTCTGGTTCAATTTAAATCAGCTGCATTTTACAATAGCAAATACCTACTAATATTTCTTCTAATAAACAATTAAACTTCTCAGAAAAATAATGGCTTAGCACAAAATCCAATCAGAAGCAGCAGAATATTCAATTCTGTACTGAAAGCTCTCCCCAAAGCAATTGCAGCTTTCATAAAGACCAATTATTTACTGTAGTGCAACCTATACCAAACCTATCTAATTATATAGTCATGCATAATTAATGTTCAGTGACAAAGAATCTTTAAACTTTGCGAAAAAGTTATTGCTTCCAGATTCTACGATGAAAGCCGGACATACCATGTTTTGTGAAAAAGCGCAAAGTTTACCTCTTTCCAGAATGGAACCCAGAAACCGGCTTGCATCAGTGCTTCTTCTCAGATGTCTTTGGAATACTTTAATCCTAAATGCACTAAATCATGTCCTATTAGCACCCATGCTAGAAATTTTGGCTGTTCTCACACCTATACCCCCTAATTTCAGTAAAAATTGGCATTTTGAGGATATTTTGGGGACAAAACTTTGAGAAAATGATTATAAATGCCTTAATGACATGAGAAATGGCTGAATATATCTATTCAAATCTTGTAACATGAACCCAACCAATAAGAACTTACAATGGCTGAGAAAACTCATTGCGATATTGCAGCAGGCTGTTCGGAGAGACAATTTTGAAATTTTGCATTGGCTTGAGATCCTTGCCTAATGCCAAGTAACCTCAGTGTTATATTCAATATGGAGTATTTTCTTTTTCTTGTGTTCCTGTTTATACTTATACTTCAAGTCTGCTTTCAAAACAGACCAATGACAACTGATTTACATGGCTTTGAAGTACCCCCCCCCCCCCTCCCTCCAATTACATGGAACAGAAGCAAAAACTAATAAAATACACCCAGTTAGTCCTTCACTAGCACTAAACTTACAATTTGTACAGTTTCTGTGACAAAATACATGCCAGGAAGATCCAGTTTAAGATACAGAATTGGAGGGAACCTATTATTTGTGAAAATATTATGTAATGAATGAAAACATTAGAGAGGAGCTGATTTTTCTACTTTCGGTTTAGGTGGCACTACAGTAAAAAAAAACCCTTACTCACAATGTAAATTGGGGCATATTCCATGTTCTACCACATTTCAGCAAGTCTAATGCTTCCATTATGAGGCATATAATTTGACAGGCTGACCATTTACCTTCCAGAAGCAGCTAAAAAATATGGGTGCTGTGCGGCATATTTTGGCCTTTTTGGCAGCCAGTGTCAACAAACCCATACCGCAGCGAATAAATCCAGGCATTTCCAGTGGCCAGTCAGCACAATTTTCTGGTTCAATTTAAATCAGCTGCATTTTACAATAGCAAATACCTACTAATATTTCTTCTAATAAACAATTAAACTTCTCAGAAAAATAATGGCTTAGCACAAAATCCAATCAGAAGCAGCAGAATATTCAATTCTGTACTGAAAGCTCTCCCCAAAGCAATTGCAGCTTTCATAAAGACCAATTATTTACTGTAGTGCAACCTATACCAAACCTATCTAATTATATAGTCATGCATAATTAATGTTCAGTGACAAAGAATCTTTAAACTTTGCGAAAAAGTTATTGCTTCCAGATTCTACGATGAAAGCCGGACATACCATGTTTTGTGAAAAAGCGCAAAGTTTACCTCTTTCCAGAATGGAACCCAGAAACCGGCTTGCATCAGTGCTTCTTCTCAGATGTCTTTGGAATACTTTAATCCTAAATGCACTAAATCATGTCCTATTAGCACCCATGCTAGAAATTTTGGCTGTTCTCACACCTATACCCCCTAATTTCAGTAAAAATTGGCATTTTGAGGATATTTTGGGGACAAAACTTTGAGAAAATGATTATAAATGCCTTAATGACATGAGAAATGGCTGAATATATCTATTCAAATCTTGTAACATGAACCCAACCAATAAGAACTTACAATGGCTGAGAAAACACATTGCGATATTGCAGCAGGCTGTTCGGAGAGACAATTTTGAAATTTTGCATTGGCTTGAGATCCTTGCCTAATGCCAAGTAACCTCAGTGTTATATTCAATATGGAGTATTTTCTTTTTCTTGTGTTCCTGTTTATACTTATACTTCAAGTCTGCTTTCAAAACAGACCAATGACAACTGATTTACATGGCTTTGAAGTACCCCCCCCCCTCCCTCCAATTACATGGAACAGAAGCAAAAACTAATAAAATACACCCAGTTAGTCCTTCACTAGCACTAAACTTACAATTTGTACAGTTTCTGTGACAAAATACATGCCAGGAAGATCCAGTTTAAGATACAGAATTGGAGGGAACCTATTATTTGTGAAAATATTATGTAATGAATGAAAACATTAGAGAGGAGCTGATTTTTCTACTTTCGGTTTAGGTGGCACTACAGTAAAAAAAAAACCCTTACTCACAATGTAAATTGGGGCATATTCCATGTTCTACCACATTTCAGCAAGTCTAATGCTTCCATTATGAGGCATATAATTTGACAGGCTGACCATTTACCTTCCAGAAGCAGCTAAAAAATATGGGTGCTGTGCGGCATATTTTGGCCTTTTTGGCAGCCAGTGTCAACAAACCCATACCGCAGCGAATAAATCCAGGCATTTCCAGTGGCCAGTCAGCACAATTTTCTGGTTCAATTTAAATCAGCTGCATTTTACAAT
This sequence comes from Lucinisca nassula, assembly GCA_963580285.1. NCBI lineage: Eukaryota > Metazoa > Mollusca > Bivalvia > Lucinida > Lucinidae > Lucinisca > Lucinisca nassula. The sequence goes on from OY757011.1 coordinate 96,880,042, forward strand.
AGCAAATACCTACTAATATTTCTTCTAATAAACAATTAAACTTCTCAGAAAAATAATGGCTTAGCACAAAATCCAATCAGAAGCAGCAGAATATTCAATTCTGTACTGAAAGCTCTCCCCAAAGCAATTGCAGCTTTCATAAAGACCAATTATTTACTGTAGTGCAACCTATACCAAACCTATCTAATTATATAGTCATGCATAATTAATGTTCAGTGACAAAGAATCTTTAAACTTTGCGAAAAAGTTATTGCTTCCAGATTCTACGATGAAAGCCGGACATACCATGTTTTGTGAAAAAGCGCAAAGTTTACCTCTTTCCAGAATGGAACCCAGAAACCGGCTTGCATCAGTGCTTCTTCTCAGATGTCTTTGGAATACTTTAATCCTAAATGCACTAAATCATGTCCTATTAGCACCCATGCTAGAAATTTTGGCTGTTCTCACACCTATACCCCCTAATTTCAGTAAAAATTGGCATTTTGAGGATATTTTGGGGACAAAACTTTGAGAAAATGATTATAAATGCCTTAATGACATGAGAAATGGCTGAATATATCTATTCAAATCTTGTAACATGAACCCAACCAATAAGAACTTACAATGGCTGAGAAAACTCATTGCGATATTGCAGCAGGCTGTTCGGAGAGACAATTTTGAAATTTTGCATTGGCTTGAGATCCTTGCCTAATGCCAAGTAACCTCAGTGTTATATTCAATATGGAGTATTTTCTTTTTCTTGTGTTCCTGTTTATACTTATACTTCAAGTCTGCTTTCAAAACAGACCAATGACAACTGATTTACATGGCTTTGAAGTACCCCCCCCCCCCTCCCTCCAATTACATGGAACAGAAGCAAAAACTAATAAAATACACCCAGTTAGTCCTTCACTAGCACTAAACTTACAATTTGTACAGTTTCTGTGACAAAATACATGCCAGGAAGATCCAGTTTAAGATACAGAATTGGAGGGAACCTATTATTTGTGAAAATATTATGTAATGAATGAAAACATTAGAGAGGAGCTGATTTTTCTACTTTCGGTTTAGGTGGCACTACAGTAAAAAAAAACCCTTACTCACAATGTAAATTGGGGCATATTCCATGTTCTACCACATTTCAGCAAGTCTAATGCTTCCATTATGAGGCATATAATTTGACAGGCTGACCATTTACCTTCCAGAAGCAGCTAAAAAATATGGGTGCTGTGCGGCATATTTTGGCCTTTTTGGCAGCCAGTGTCAACAAACCCATACCGCAGTGAATAAATCCAGGCATTTCCAGTGGCCAGTCAGCACAATTTTCTGGTTCAATTTAAATCAGCTGCATTTTACAATAGCAAATACCTACTAATATTTCTTCTAATAAACAATTAAACTTCTCAGAAAAATAATGGCTTAGCACAAAATCCAATCAGAAGCAGCAGAATATTCAATTCTGTACTGAAAGCTCTCCCCAAAGCAATTGCAGCTTTCATAAAGACCAATTATTTACTGTAGTGCAACCTATACCAAACCTATCTAATTATATAGTCATGCATAATTAATGTTCAGTGACAAAGAATCTTTAAACTTTGCGAAAAAGTTATTGCTTCCAGATTCTACGATGAAAGCCGGACATACCATGTTTTGTGAAAAAGCGCAAAGTTTACCTCTTTCCAGAATGGAACCCAGAAACCGGCTTGCATCAGTGCTTCTTCTCAGATGTCTTTGGAATACTTTAATCCTAAATGCACTAAATCATGTCCTATTAGCACCCATGCTAGAAATTTTGGCTGTTCTCACACCTATACCCCCTAATTTCAGTAAAAATTGGCATTTTGAGGATATTTTGGGGACAAAACTTTGAGAAAATGATTATAAATGCCTTAATGACATGAGAAATGGCTGAATATATCTATTCAAATCTTGTAACATGAACCCAACCAATAAGAACTTACAATGGCTGAGAAAACTCATTGCGATATTGCAGCAGGCTGTTCGGAGAGACAATTTTGAAATTTTGCATTGGCTTGAGATCCTTGCCTAATGCCAAGTAACCTCAGTGTTATATTCAATATGGAGTATTTTCTTTTTCTTGTGTTCCTGTTTATACTTATACTTCAAGTCTGCTTTCAAAACAGACCAATGACAACTGATTTACATGGCTTTGAAGTACCCCCCCCCCCCCCCTCCCTCCAATTACATGGAACAGAAGCAAAAACTAATAAAATACACCCAGTTAGTCCTTCACTAGCACTAAACTTACAATTTGTACAGTTTCTGTGACAAAATACATGCCAGGAAGATCCAGTTTAAGATACAGAATTGGAGGGAACCTATTATTTGTGAAAATATTATGTAATGAATGAAAACATTAGAGAGGAGCTGATTTTTCTACTTTCGGTTTAGGTGGCACTACAGTAAAAAAAAAACCCCTTACTCACAATGTAAATTGGGGCATATTCCATGTTCTACCACATTTCAGCAAGTCTAATGCTTCCATTATGAGGCATATAATTTGACAGGCTGACCATTTACCTTCCAGAAGCAGCTAAAAAATATGGGTGCTGTGCGGCATATTTTGGCCTTTTTGGCAGCCAGTGTCAACAAACCCATACCGCAGCGAATAAATCCAGGCATTTCCAGTGGCCAGTCAGCACAATTTTCTGGTTCAATTTAAATCAGCTGCATTTTACAATAGCAAATACCTACTAATATTTCTTCTAATAAACAATTAAACTTCTCAGAAAAATAATGGCTTAGCACAAAATCCAATCAGAAGCAGCAGAATATTCAATTCTGTACTGAAAGCTCTCCCCAAAGCAATTGCAGCTTTCATAAAGACCAATTATTTACTGTAGTGCAACCTATACCAAACCTATCTAATTATATAGTCATGCATAATTAATGTTCAGTGACAAAGAATCTTTAAACTTTGCGAAAAAGTTATTGCTTCCAGATTCTACGATGAAAGCCGGACATACCATGTTTTGTGAAAAAGCGCAAAGTTTACCTCTTTCCAGAATGGAACCCAGAAACCGGCTTGCATCAGTGCTTCTTCTCAGATGTCTTTGGAATACTTTAATCCTAAATGCACTAAATCATGTCCTATTAGCACCCATGCTAGAAATTTTGGCTGTTCTCACACCTATACCCCCTAATTTCAGTAAAAATTGGCATTTTGAGGATATTTTGGGGACAAAACTTTGAGAAAATGATTATAAATGCCTTAATGACATGAGAAATGGCTGAATATATCTATTCAAATCTTGTAACATTAACCCAACCAATAAGAACTTACAATGGCTGAGAAAACTCATTGCGATATTGCAGCAGGCTGTTCGGAGAGACAATTTTGAAATTTTGCATTGGCTTGAGATCCTTGCCTAATGCCAAGTAACCTCAGTGTTATATTCAATATGGAGTATTTTCTTTTTCTTGTGTTCCTGTTTATACTTATACTTCAAGTCTGCTTTCAAAACAGACCAATGACAACTGATTTACATGGCTTTGAAGTACCCCCCCTCCCTCCAATTACATGGAACAGAAGCAAAAACTAATAAAATAGACCCAGTTAGTCCTTCACTAGCACTAAACTTACAATTTGTACAGTTTCTGTGACAAAATACATGCCAGGAAGATCCAGTTTAAGATACAGAATTGGAGGGAACCTATTATTTGTGAAAATATTATGTAATGAATGAAAACATTAGAGAGGAGCTGATTTTTCTACTTTCGGTTTAGGTGGCACTACAGTAAAAAAAAAACCCTTACTCACAATGTAAATTGGGGCATATTCCATGTTCTACCACATTTCAGCAAGTCTAATGCTTCCATTATGAGGCATATAATTTGACAGGCTGACCATTTACCTTCCAGAAGCAGCTAAAAAATATGGGTGCTGTGCGGCATATTTTGGCCTTTTTGGCAGCCAGTGTCAACAAACCCATACCGCAGCGAATAAATCCAGGCATTTCCAGTGGCCAGTCAGCACAATTTTCTGGTTCAATTTAAATCAGCTGCATTTTACAATAGCAAATACCTACTAATATTTCTTCTAATAAACAATTAAACTTCTCAGAAAAATAATGGCTTAGCACAAAATCCAATCAGAAGCAGCAGAATATTCAATTCTGTACTGAAAGCTCTCCCCAAAGCAATTGCAGCTTTCATAAAGACCAATTATTTACTGTAGTGCAACCTATACCAAACCTATCTAATTATATAGTCATGCATAATTAATGTTCAGTGACAAAGAATCTTTAAACTTTGCGAAAAAGTTATTGCTTCCAGATTCTACGATGAAAGCCGGACATACCATGTTTTGTGAAAAAGCGCAAAGTTTACCTCTTTCCAGAATGGAACCCAGAAACCGGCTTGCATCAGTGCTTCTTCTCAGATGTCTTTGGAATACTTTAATCCTAAATGCACTAAATCATGTCCTATTAGCACCCATGCTAGAAATTTTGGCTGTTCTCACACCTATACCCCCTAATTTCAGTAAAAATTGGCATTTTGAGGATATTTTGGGGACAAAACTTTGAGAAAATGATTATAAATGCCTTAATGACATGAGAAATGGCTGAATATATCTATTCAAATCTTGTAACATGAACCCAACCAATAAGAACTTACAATGGCTGAGAAAACTCATTGCGATATTGCAGCAGGCTGTTCGGAGAGACAATTTTGAAATTTTGCATTGGCTTGAGATCCTTGCCTAATGCCAAGTAACCTCAGTGTTATATTCAATATGGAGTATTTTCTTTTTCTTGTGTTCCTGTTTATACTTATACTTCAAGTCTGCTTTCAAAACAGACCAATGACAACTGATTTACATGGCTTTGAAGTACCCCCCCCCCTCCCTCCAATTACATGGAACAGAAGCAAAAACTAATAAAATACACCCAGTTAGTCCTTCACTAGCACTAAACTTACAATTTGTACAGTTTCTGTGACAAAATACATGCCAGGAAGATCCAGTTTAAGATACAGAATTGGAGGGAACCTATTATTTGTGAAAATATTATGTAATGAATGAAAACATTAGAGAGGAGCTGATTTTTCTACTTTCGGTTTAGGTGGCACTACAGTAAAAAAAAACCCTTACTCACAATGTAAATTGGGGCATATTCCATGTTCTACCACATTTCAGCAAGTCTAATGCTTCCATTATGAGGCATATAATTTGACAGGCTGACCATTTACCTTCCAGAAGCAGCTAAAAAATATGGGTGCTGTGCGGCATATTTTGGCCTTTTTGGCAGCCAGTGTCAACAAACCCATACCGCAGCGAATAAATCCAGGCATTTCCAGTGGCCAGTCAGCACAATTTTCTGGTTCAATTTAAATCAGCTGCATTTTACAATAGCAAATACCTACTAATATTTCTTCTAATAAACAATTAAACTTCTCAGAAAAATAATGGCTTAGCACAAAATCCAATCAGAAGCAGCAGAATATTCAATTCTGTACTGAAAGCTCTCCCCAAAGCAATTGCAGCTTTCATAAAGACCAATTATTTACTGTAGTGCAACCTATACCAAACCTATCTAATTATATAGTCATGCATAATTAATGTTCAGTGACAAAGAATCTTTAAACTTTGCGAAAAAGTTATTGCTTCCAGATTCTACGATGAAAGCCGGACATACCATGTTTTGTGAAAAAGCGCAAAGTTTACCTCTTTCCAGAATGGAACCCAGAAACCGGCTTGCATCAGTGCTTCTTCTCAGATGTCTTTGGAATACTTTAATCCTAAATGCACTAAATCATGTCCTATTAGCACCCATGCTAGAAATTTTGGCTGTTCTCACACCTATACCCCCTAATTTCAGTAAAAATTGGCATTTTGAGGATATTTTGGGGACAAAACTTTGAGAAAATGATTATAAATGCCTTAATGACATGAGAAATGGCTGAATATATCTATTCAAATCTTGTAACATGAACCCAACCAATAAGAACTTACAATGGCTGAGAAAACTCATTGCGATATTGCAGCAGGCTGTTCGGAGAGACAATTTTGAAATTTTGCATTGGCTTGAGATCCTTGCCTAATGCCAAGTAACCTCAGTGTTATATTCAATATGGAGTATTTTCTTTTTCTTGTGTTCCTGTTTATACTTATACTTCAAGTCTGCTTTCAAAACAGACCAATGACAACTGATTTACATGGCTTTGAAGTACCCCCCCCCCCCCTCCCTCCAATTACATGGAACAGAAGCAAAAACTAATAAAATACACCCAGTTAGTCCTTCACTAGCACTAAACTTACAATTTGTACAGTTTCTGTGACAAAATACATGCCAGGAAGATCCAGTTTAAGATACAGAATTGGAGGGAACCTATTATTTGTGAAAATATTATGTAATGAATGAAAACATTAGAGAGGAGCTGATTTTTCTACTTTCGGTTTAGGTGGCACTACAGTAAAAAAAAAACCTTACTCACAATGTAAATTGGGGCATATTCCATGTTCTACCACATTTCAGCAAGTCTAATGCTTCCATTATGAGGCATATAATTTGACAGGCTGACCATTTACCTTCCAGAAGCAGCTAAAAAATATGGGTGCTGTGCGGCATATTTTGGCCTTTTTGGCAGCCAGTGTCAACAAACCCATACCGCAGCGAATAAATCCAGGCATTTCCAGTGGCCAGTCAGCACAATTTTCTGGTTCAATTTAAATCAGCTGCATTTTACAATAGCAAATACCTACTAATATTTCTTCTAATAAACAATTAAACTTCTCAGAAAAATAATGGCTTAGCACAAAATCCAATCAGAAGCAGCAGAATATTCAATTCTGTACTGAAAGCTCTCCCCAAAGCAATTGCAGCTTTCATAAAGACCAATTATTTACTGTAGTGCAACCTATACCAAACCTATCTAATTATATAGTCATGCATAATTAATGTTCAGTGACAAAGAATCTTTAAACTTTGCGAAAAAGTTATTGCTTCCAGATTCTACGATGAAAGCCGGACATACCATGTTTTGTGAAAAAGCGCAAAGTTTACCTCTTTCCAGAATGGAACCCAGAAACCGGCTTGCATCAGTGCTTCTTCTCAGATGTCTTTGGAATACTTTAATCCTAAATGCACTAAATCATGTCCTATTAGCACCCATGCTAGAAATTTTGGCTGTTCTCACACCTATACCCCCTAATTTCAGTAAAAATTGGCATTTTGAGGATATTTTGGGGACAAAACTTTGAGAAAATGATTATAAATGCCTTAATGACATGAGAAATGGCTGAATATATCTATTCAAATCTTGTAACATGAACCCAACCAATAAGAACTTACAATGGCTGAGAAAACTCATTGCGATTTTGCAGCAGGCTGTTCGGAGAGACAATTTTGAAATTTTGCATTGGCTTGAGATCCTTGCCTAATGCCAAGTAACCTCAGTGTTATATTCAATATGGAGTATTTTCTTTTTCTTGTGTTCCTGTTTATACTTATACTTCAAGTCTGCTTTCAAAACAGACCAATGACAACTGATTTACATGGCTTTGAAGTACCCCCCCCCCTCCCTCCAATTACATGGAACAGAAGCAAAAACTAATAAAATACACCCAGTTAGTCCTTCACTAGCACTAAACTTACAATTTGTACAGTTTCTGTGACAAAATACATGCCAGGAAGATCCAGTTTAAGATACAGAATTGGAGGGAAACTATTATTTGTGAAAATATTATGTAATGAATGAAAACATTAGAGAGGAGCTGATTTTTCTACTTTCGGTTTAGGTGGCACTACAGTAAAAAACAAACCTTACTCACAATGTAAATTGGGGCATATTCCATGTTCTACCACATTTCAGCAAGTCTAATGCTTCCATTATGAGGCATATAATTTGACAGGCTGACCATTTACCTTCCAGAAGCAGCTAAAAAATATGGGTGCTGTGCGGCATATTTTGGCCTTTTTGGCAGCCAGTGTCAACAAACCCATACCGCAGCGAATAAATCCAGGCATTTCCAGTGGCCAGTCAGCACAATTTTCTGGTTCAATTTAAATCAGCTGCATTTTACAATAGCAAATACCTACTAATATTTCTTCTAATAAACAATTAAACTTCTCAGAAAAATAATGGCTTAGCACAAAATCCAATCAGAAGCAGCAGAATATTCAATTCTGTACTGAAAGCTCTCCCCAAAGCAATTGCAGCTTTCATAAAGACCAATTATTTACTGTAGTGCAACCTATACCAAACCTATCTAATTATATAGTCATGCATAATTAATGTTCAGTGACAAAGAATCTTTAAACTTTGCGAAAAAGTTATTGCTTCCAGATTCTACGATGAAAGCCGGACATACCATGTTTTGTGAAAAAGGGCAAAGTTTACCTCTTTCCAGAATGGAACCCAGAAACCGGCTTGCATCAGTGCTTCTTCTCAGATGTCTTTGGAATACTTTAATCCTAAATGCACTAAATCATGTCCTATTAGCACCCATGCTAGAAATTTTGGCTGTTCTCACACCTATACCCCCTAATTTCAGTAAAAATTGGCATTTTGAGGATATTTTGGGGACAAAACTTTGAGAAAATGATTATAAATGCCTTAATGACATGAGAAATGGCTGAATATATCTATTCAAATCTTGTAACATGAACCCAACCAATAAGAACTTACAATGGCTGAGAAAACTCATTGCGATATTGCAGCAGGCTGTTCGGAGAGACAATTTTGAAATTTTGCATTGGCTTGAGATCCTTGCCTAATGCCAAGTAACCTCAGTGTTATATTCAATATGGAGTATTTTCTTTTTCTTGTGTTCCTGTTTATACTTATACTTCAAGTCTGCTTTCAAAACAGACCAATGACAACTGATTTACATGGCTTTGAAGTACCCCCCCCCCCTCCCTCCAATTACATGGAACAGAAGCAAAAACTAATAAAATACACCCAGTTAGTCCTTCACTAGCACTAAACTTACAATTTGTACAGTTTCTGTGACAAAATACATGCCAGGAAGATCCAGTTTAAGATACAGAATTGGAGGGAACCTATTATTTGTGAAAATATTATGTAATGAATGAAAACATTAGAGAGGAGCTGATTTTTCTACTTTCGGTTTAGGTGGCACTACAGTAAAAAAAAACCCTTACTCACAATGTAAATTGGGGCATATTCCATGTTCTACCACATTTCAGCAAGTCTAATGCTTCCATTATGAGGCATATAATTTGACAGGCTGACCATTTACCTTCCAGAAGCAGCTAAAAAATATGGGTGCTGTGCGGCATATTTTGGCCTTTTTGGCAGCCAGTGTCAACAAACCCATACCGCAGCGAATAAATCCAGGCATTTCCAGTGGCCAGTCAGCACAATTTTCTGGTTCAATTTAAATCAGCTGCATTTTACAATAGCAAATACCTACTAATATTTCTTCTAATAAACAATTAAACTTCTCAGAAAAATAATGGCTTAGCACAAAATCCAATCAGAAGCAGCAGAATATTCAATTCTGTACTGAAAGCTCTCCCCAAAGCAATTGCAGCTTTCATAAAGACCAATTATTTACTGTAGTGCAACCTATACCAAACCTATCTAATTATATAGTCATGCATAATTAATGTTCAGTGACAAAGAATCTTTAAACTTTGCGAAAAAGTTATTGCTTCCAGATTCTACGATGAAAGCCGGACATACCATGTTTTGTGAAAAAGCGCAAAGTTTACCTCTTTCCAGAATGGAACCCAGAAACCGGCTTGCATCAGTGCTTCTTCTCAGATGTCTTTGGAATACTTTAATCCTAAATGCACTAAATCATGTCCTATTAGCACCCATGCTAGAAATTTTGGCTGTTCTCACACCTATACCCCCTAATTTCAGTAAAAATTGGCATTTTGAGGATATTTTGGGGACAAAACTTTGAGAAAATGATTATAAATGCCTTAATGACATGAGAAATGGCTGAATATATCTATTCAAATCTTGTAACATGAACCCAACCAATAAGAACTTACAATGGCTGAGAAAACTCATTGCGATATTGCAGCAGGCTGTTCGGAGAGACAATTTTGAAATTTTGCATTGGCTTGAGATCCTTGCCTAATGCCAAGTAACCTCAGTGTTATATTCAATATGGAGTATTTTCTTTTTCTTGTGTTCCTGTTTATACTTATACTTCAAGTCTGCTTTCAAAACAGACCAATGACAACTGATTTACATGGCTTTGAAGTACCCCCCCCCCCCCTCCCTCCAATTACATGGAACAGAAGCAAAAACTAATAAAATACACCCAGTTAGTCCTTCACTAGCACTAAACTTACAATTTGTACAGTTTCTGTGACAAAATACATGCCAGGAAGATCCAGTTTAAGATACAGAATTGGAGGGAACCTATTATTTGTGAAAATATTATGTAATGAATGAAAACATTAGAGAGGAGCTGATTTTTCTACTTTCGGTTTAGGTGGCACTACAGTAAAAAAAAAAACCTTACTCACAATGTAAATTGGGGCATATTCCATGTTCTACCACATTTCAGCAAGTCTAATGCTTCCATTATGAGGCATATAATTTGACAGGCTGACCATTTACCTTCCAGAAGCAGCTAAAAAATATGGGTGCTGTGCGGCATATTTTGGCCTTTTTGGCAGCCAGTGTCAACAAACCCATACCGCAGCGAATAAATCCAGGCATTTCCAGTGGCCAGTCAGCACAATTTTCTGGTTCAATTTAAATCAGCTGCATTTTACAATAGCAAATACCTACTAATATTTCTTCTAATAAACAATTAAACTTCTCAGAAAAATAATGGCTTAGCACAAAATCCAATCAGAAGCAGCAGAATATTCAATTCTGTACTGAAAGCTCTCCCCAAAGCAATTGCAGCTTTCATAAAGACCAATTATTTACTGTAGTGCAACCTATACCAAACCTATCTAATTATATAGTCATGCATAATTAATGTTCAGTGACAAAGAATCTTTAAACTTTGCGAAAAAGTTATTGCTTCCAGATTCTACGATGAAAGCCGGACATACCATGTTTTGTGAAAAAGCGCAAAGTTTACCTCTTTCCAGAATGGAACCCAGAAACCGGCTTGCATCAGTGCTTCTTCTCAGATGTCTTTGGAATACTTTAATCCTAAATGCACTAAATCATGTCCTATTAGCACCCATGCTAGAAATTTTGGCTGTTCTCACACCTATACCCCCTAATTTCAGTAAAAATTGGCATTTTGAGGATATTTTGGGGACAAAACTTTGAGAAAATGATTATAAATGCCTTAATGACATGAGAAATGGCTGAATATATCTATTCAAATCTTGTAACATGAACCCAACCAATAAGAACTTACAATGGCTGAGAAAACTCATTGCGATATTGCAGCAGGCTGTTCGGAGAGACAATTTTGAAATTTTGCATTGGCTTGAGATCTTTGCCTAATGCCAAGTAACCTCAGTGTTATATTCAATATGGAGTATTTTCTTTTTCTTGTGTTCCTGTTTATACTTATACTTCAAGTCTGCTTTCAAAACAGACCAATGACAACTGATTTACATGGCTTTGAAGTACCCCCCCCCCCTCCCTCCAATTACATGGAACAGAAGCAAAAACTAATAAAATACACCCAGTTAGTCCTTCACTAGCACTAAACTTACAATTTGTACAGTTTCTGTGACAAAATACATGCCAGGAAGATCCAGTTTAAGATACAGAATTGGAGGGAACCTATTATTTGTGAAAATATTATGTAATGAATGAAAACATTAGAGAGGAGCTGATTTTTCTACTTTCGGTTTAGGTGGCACTACAGTAAAAAAAAAACCTTACTCACAATGTAAATTAGGGCATATTCCATGTTCTACCACATTTCAGCAAGTCTAATGCTTCCATTATGAGGCATATAATTTGACAGGATGACCATTTACCTTCCAGAAGCAGCTAAAAAATATGGGTGCTGTGCGGCATATTTTGGCCTTTTTGGCAGCCAGTGTCAACAAACCCATACCGCAGCGAATAAATCCAGGCATTTCCAGTGGCCAGTCAGCACAATTTTCTGGTTCAATTTAAATCAGCTGCATTTTACAATAGCAAATACCTACTAATATTTCTTCTAATAAACAATTAAACTTCTCAGAAAAATAATGGCTTAGCACAAAATCCAATCAGAAGCAGCAGAATATTCAATTCTGTACTGAAAGCTCTCCCCAAAGCAATTGCAGCTTTCATAAAGACCAATTATTTACTGTAGTGCAACCTATACCAAACCTATCTAATTATATAGTCATGCATAATTAATGTTCAGTGACAAAGAATCTTTAAACTTTGCGAAAAAGTTATTGCTTCCAGATTCTACGATGAAAGCCGGACATACCATGTTTTGTGAAAAAGGGCAAAGTTTACCTCTTTCCAGAATGGAACCCAGAAACCGGCTTGCATCAGTGCTTCTTCTCAGATGTCTTTGGAATACTTTAATCCTAAATGCACTAAATCATGTCCTATTAGCACCCATGCTAGAAATTTTGGCTGTTCTCACACCTATACCCCCTAATTTCAGTAAAAATTGGCATTTTGAGGATATTTTGGGGACAAAACTTTGAGAAAATGATTATAAATGCCTTAATGACATGAGAAATGGCTGAATATATCTATTCAAATCTTGTAACATGAACCCAACCAATAAGAACTTACAATGGCTGAGAAAACTCATTGCGATATTGCAGCAGGCTGTTCGGAGAGACAATTTTGAAATTTTGCATTGGCTTGAGATCCTTGCCTAATGCCAAGTAACCTCAGTGTTATATTCAATATGGAGTATTTTCTTTTTCTTGTGTTCCTGTTTATACTTATACTTCAAGTCTGCTTTCAAAACAGACCAATGACAACTGATTTACATGGCTTTGAAGTACCCCCCCCCCCCTCCCTCCAATTACATGGAACAGAAGCAAAAACTAATAAAATACACCCAGTTAGTCCTTCACTAGCACTAAACTTACAATTTGTACAGTTTCTGTGACAAAATACATGCCAGGAAGATCCAGTTTAAGATACAGAATTGGAGGGAACCTATTATTTGTGAAAATATTATGTAATGAATGAAAACATTAGAGAGGAGCTGATTTTTCTACTTTCGGTTTAGGTGGCACTACAGTAAAAAAAAACCCTTACTCACAATGTAAATTGGGGCATATTCCATGTTCTACCACATTTCAGCAAGTCTAATGCTTCCATTATGAGGCATATAATTTGACAGGCTGACCATTTACCTTCCAGAAGCAGCTAAAAAATATGGGTGCTGTGCGGCATATTTTGGCCTTTTTGGCAGCCAGTGTCAACAAACCCATACCGCAGCGAATAAATCCAGGCATTTCCAGTGGCCAGTCAGCACAATTTTCTGGTTCAATTTAAATCAGCTGCATTTTACAATAGCAAATACCTACTAATATTTCTTCTAATAAACAATTAAACTTCTCAGAAAAATAATGGCTTAGCACAAAATCCAATCAGAAGCAGCAGAATATTCAATTCTGTACTGAAAGCTCTCCCCAAAGCAATTGCAGCTTTCATAAAGACCAATTATTTACTGTAGTGCAACCTATACCAAACCTATCTAATTATATAGTCATGCATAATTAATGTTCAGTGACAAAGAATCTTTAAACTTTGCGAAAAAGTTATTGCTTCCAGATTCTACGATGAAAGCCGGACATACCATGTTTTGTGAAAAAGCGCAAAGTTTACCTCTTTCCAGAATGGAACCCAGAAACCGGCTTGCATCAGTGCTTCTTCTCAGATGTCTTTGGAATACTTTAATCCTAAATGCACTAAATCATGTCCTATTAGCACCCATGCTAGAAATTTTGGCTGTTCTCACACCTATACCCCCTAATTTCAGTAAAAATTGGCATTTTGAGGATATTTTGGGGACAAAACTTTGAGAAAATGATTATAAATGCCTTAATGACATGAGAAATGGCTGAATATATCTATTCAAATCTTGTAACATGAACCCAACCAATAAGAACTTACAATGGCTGAGAAAACTCATTGCGATATTGCAGCAGGCTGTTCGGAGAGACAATTTTGAAATTTTGCATTGGCTTGAGATCCTTGCCTAATGCCAAGTAACCTCAGTGTTATATTCAATATGGAGTATTTTCTTTTTCTTGTGTTCCTGTTTATACTTATACTTCAAGTCTGCTTTCAAAACAGACCAATGACAACTGATTTACATGGCTTTGAAGTACCCCCCCCCCCCCTCCCTCCAATTACATGGAACAGAAGCAAAAACTAATAAAATAAACCCAGTTAGTCCTTCACTAGCACTAAACTTACAATTTGTACAGTTTCTGTGACAAAATACATGCCAGGAAGATCCAGTTTAAGATACAGAATTGGAGGGAACCTATTATTTGTGAAAATATTATGCAATGAATGAAAACATTAGAGAGGAGCTGATTTTTCTACTTTCGGTTTAGGTGGCACTACAGTAAAAAAAAAACCTTACTCACAATGTAAATTGGGGCATATTCCATGTTCTACCACATTTCAGCAAGTCTAATGCTTCCATTATGAGGCATATAATTTGACAGGCTGACCATTTACCTTCCAGAAGCAGCTAAAAAATATGGGTGCTGTGCGGCATATTTTGGCCTTTTTGGCAGCCAGTGTCAACAAACCCATACCGCAGCGAATAAATCCAGGCATTTCCAGTGGCCAGTCAGCACAATTTTCTGGTTCAATTTAAATCAGCTGCATTTTACAATAGCAAATACCTACTAATATTTCTTCTAATAAACAATTAAACTTCTCAGAAAAATAATGGCTTAGCACAAAATCCAATCAGAAGCAGCAGAATATTCAATTCTGTACTGAAAGCTCTCCCCAAAGCAATTGCAGCTTTCATAAAGACCAATTATTTACTGTAGTGCAACCTATACCAAACCTATCTAATTATATAGTCATGCATAATTAATGTTCAGTGACAAAGAATCTTTAAACTTTGCGAAAAAGTTATTGCTTCCAGATTCTACGATGAAAGCCGGACATACCATGTTTTGTGAAAAAGCGCAAAGTTTACCTCTTTCCAGAATGGAACCCAGAAACCGGCTTGCATCAGTGCTTCTTCTCAGATGTCTTTGGAATACTTTAATCCTAAATGCACTAAATCATGTCCTATTAGCACCCATGCTAGAAATTTTGGCTGTTCTCACACCTATACCCCCTAATTTCAGTAAAAATTGGCATTTTGAGGATATTTTGGGGACAAAACTTTGAGAAAATGATTATAAATGCCTTAATGACATGAGAAATGGCTGAATATATCTATTCAAATCTTGTAACATGAACCCAACCAATAAGAACTTACAATGGCTGAGAAAACTCATTGCGATATTGCAGCAGGCTGTTCGGAGAGACAATTTTGAAATTTTGCATTGGCTTGAGATCCTTGCCTAATGCCAAGTAACCTCAGTGTTATATTCAATATGGAGTATTTTCTTTTTCTTGTGTTCCTGTTTATACTTATACTTCAAGTCTGCTTTCAAAACAGACCAATGACAACTGATTTACATGGCTTTGAAGTACCCCCCCCCCTCCCTCCAATTACATGGAACAGAAGCAAAAACTAATAAAATACACCCAGTTAGTCCTTCACTAGCACTAAACTTACAATTTGTACAGTTTCTGTGACAAAATACATGCCAGGAAGATCCAGTTTAAGATACAGAATTGGAGGGAACCTATTATTTGTGAAAATATTATGTAATGAATGAAAACATTAGAGAGGAGCTGATTTTTCTACTTTCGGTTTAGGTGGCACTACAGTAAAAAAAAAAACCTTACTCACAATGTAAATTAGGGCATATTCCATGTTCTACCACATTTCAGCAAGTCTAATGCTTCCATTATGAGGCATATAATTTGACAGGCTGACCATTTACCTTCCAGAAGCAGCTAAAAAATATGGGTGCTGTGCGGCATATTTTGGCCTTTTTGGCAGCCAGTGTCAACAAACCCATACCGCAGCGAATAAATCCAGGCATTTCCAGTGGCCAGTCAGCACAATTTTCTGGTTCAATTTAAATCAGCTGCATTTTACAATAGCAAATACCTACTAATATTTCTTCTAATAAACAATTAAACTTCTCAGAAAAATAATGGCTTAGCACAAAATCCAATCAGAAGCAGCAGAATATTCAATTCTGTACTGAAAGCTCTCCCCAAAGCAAGCGCAGCTTTCATAAAGACCAATTATTTACTGTTGTGCAACCTTTACACATCCTTGTTATGAGCACCTTCTAAACTCCTCTTTATAGAGAAAACGGAGTGTTACGGGGGTAAACATACTTGTTTTCTTATATCTGCTCCAACACATAGGTTGTGGGTATCCTTTGCAACTGGTTCTAACGAGCATCCAAAACCTATGTTTGAAGCATATATAAGACAAATATCGCATTTTTATAGGAAATGTAGCCATTTGGAGAAATGAAAGAATGCACAATGTCATACTGGTGTGTTATCGTAATGACACGGCCAATACTTTTAAATAAATAGTGTAGACCCTGTTCTGTGGCGTTTGATCTGGGTCTACACTGTTTGCCAGTTTCCAAGTACAAGAGCTCAGTCCAGATTTTACAAATACCAATCCTTATAATTAACAGCTCTCTGACGACACAGACATGGAGAAAAATATCGCTGCTGCAAATACATGTACATGTACCCGATACTCGGACCTTTGCGGCAGGGCATGAGATGTCATTTCATTTCAGTGTTGGGTAAAAGTCCCACAAAATTGGAAGCAACTTCTCCAAAATGACCTTTACAGTGTTGACGGGTACGTTAAACCTCAAATGAAACAGACAAACTTGGACATTTGCATGGTCAGCAACAGTCGCGTGGACAGTAGCAGTCACATGTAATTACAGATATTAACAATCGACCGAAAATGGCCTTCTAAAATCGGCAACAACCACAACAAACATCCCTTGAATGCATGTCGATTTCTTGAGGATTTTACAGTCAACAGAGCTTTACTCTTGATCTTCAGCTGAATTATTTCTTGTTCTTTTAATACCCAGCACAATTACTAAGATTACTCCGCCAAGAAACTGAACTCCGGCCGTCACCACGAGAACGATATTGTAACTTCCTGTTGTATCTCTTATGAAGCCTAAAACAAAATAATAATAATAATAATAATAATAATAATAATAATTATAATAATAATAATAGTAATAATAGTAATAATCGCTTTTATTTATAAAGAGTAACACATTTACCACATGTAAACTAGTATTAATCTTCCATGTGGCCCTTTTTTCTTCCTGCGTAGAAACCAGTATTAAGCAAAGTCTTTTGTTCAAGGAAACAACACTTGACGCTTGTGGGGATCGAACCCGGTACATGTAGCTCTTGTATCCGAGTCCGATGATTTACCATTGCACCATAGCGCTCCAAAACAAAAGTTACCCGTGTACATGTAACACAAAACCATGCAAACACAACTTTTATAATTTACAGTCAAACTTCAATGTCTCGAACACCTTTGGGACCTCGAAAATCTGTTCGAGACAGGGGTAGTTCGAGCCTTTGAGGCTACTGTCAGGAGGCATAACCAGATACATTTTTACATCTTTTCGGTGTTCTATAATGAATATGTATGCTGTGTGTACTCATTAGAATCGCCTCATCGAGGCGATTCTAATGAGTACACACAGCATACAATTGCAAGATAAACAGACAGAATCGCCTTAATTATCCCCCACTATTTCTTACGTAGATGATTTCGCTAGGGGCTCAAGAATGTGTTCGACTCATCCATGGTAAACGAGTCATCGGTGTTCGAGCCATCGAAGTTCTACTGTATAAGGTATACAACACGAATCTTACATGGACTTAAGAGGGAGATAACAAGTCACTGTCCGGCATCACGAGACTTACTGAGTGATGCCACACTGTGGTCGCGAGAAAACGGATTTCTTGCACACAAGATAAGGAAGTCCGTGGTTTTAGCCTGGGATAGAAATTCTGCTTTTACCCAGGCAAACAACATAAGTATAATGCACGAAAAATAAAATGTTGAATGAAGTGAAAATGAAAATTTTCGGTGGCGTTGTGCAAGAAAAAGAATCGAATACGAGGCGTTACCGACCCTCGGGATGAGCGTTCTGAGAGGAACCTCGGCATAGGCTCGGTTCCGCTCCACACAGTCATCCTTCGGATTGGGATATGAAAATCCTATATGGGTGTGAGGGGTGGATGGAAAATCCGTCCCAAGGGTCACTGTCTTGCCTCGTGATGCCGGACAATGACCCCGAGGGACGGCTTTTTTCAATCCACCCCTAACACTCATGTAGGATTCTTTTTCTTGCATACCTTTCATTTCTGAGCGTGATTTTTCAATACTGCATTCTCTTCGGTTTCCGAGCGCGCCATATTGTGATGACACTACAGTGATGTTTAGTGACGTCACGTAAAGTGCTGTGACTTCAACCTTAACGACGGCGCATATGAGGTCGTATTCAACCAGCGCATTTATATCGATCGGGCGAGAATATTCGATTTAGGGTTAGAATATAAGAATCTTATATGGGTATGAGGGGTGGATGGAAAAATCCGTCCCAAGGTTCACTGTCCGGCATCACGAGGCGTGTCGAGTGATGTCGGACAGTGATCCCGAGGGACGGATTTTTCTATCCGCCTCTCACACCCATATAAGATTCTTTTTCTTGCATACCTTTCATTTCTTAGCGCGGATTTTTAATTCTGCATTCACTTCGAGCACCGACGTCCGCCATCTTGTGATGACAGTACAGAAATGTTTAGTGACGTCGCGTTACGTGCTGTGACGTCAGCCTTAACGACGGCGCATATAAGGTCGTATTCAACCAGTGCATTTGTCAAACACGCGATTATATTCGATTTTGGGTCGGAACACCGGGGTCAATACATAAATTTCTATCCCAGGTTAAAATCACGGATTTGCTTGTCCATCCCAAGCTAAAACTATGCATTTCCTTATCTGGTGTGCAAGAAACGCCAGTCTACAACAGAACCCCATATCAGATTCCTTTAGTCTCTACATGCATCTGTCCCTCACATCTAAGTAAGATTGTTTTTCTGCATGCACATCATTTCTAAGCGTAGATTGTAATATTGCACATTACGAAAACACGCCTATATAAATACATTGTAAATTGTACCGCCAACAAGTTAAAATTTTAAGTTGAAAAATTGGGATATTTTTATTATTTCTTCTCTAATATATAGATTGTGGGTACACGTTAGAACCGCCTTATCGATGCGGTTCTAACGAAAACCCACAATCTATATATTAGAGAAGAAATAAGAAAAATAAGGTTTACCCTGGTAAACCCCAGTTTTACTATAATATAAAAGTGGAGTTCAAGGGTGTCAAAATTATATAGGCCTGTTTTCGTCATGAGTCACTGCGATCACCGAAGTCCACAATGTAGTGAGAATAAAACTGTGGCGTCCAGTGATGTTACGAAAAGTGCACATCAAACACATGCGATTTTGATACTTTCACTAAGTGGGGATATCCCGTTTAAGCCTACGGTTTTCTATCCCAAAGTTATACTGTCCTAGCATGTAATAAGCTAACCTAGTTACGAGTTTTTGCTCAAACGTAAGTGTGTGTGCCTCAGATTTCATCCAAACAGTTTCACTGATTTAACACCCCTCCCCACAACCCCCCCCCCCCCCCCCCCCCCCCAAAAAAAAAAATAATAATAATAATTGTTAAAGTGGCGGCTTCGATCTTCGAACTTGGACACCGTTCAGATACATGATGTGTTAGTCGCAGGCTAATAGTGTTAATCTTTGACATCCGTCACACATTTAATACGAGTACGCGCCTATATAATTTTGACCCCCTCATACCCCACTTTTATATAGTAAAACTGGGGTTTAAGGGGGTATACATTATTTTTCTTATTTCTGCTCAAAAACATATATTGTGTGTACTCGGTAGAACCGCCTCGTCGGTTCTATCGAGTCCCCGCAATTTATGTTTTGAGCAGAAATAAGAAAAATATCAAAATTTTTCATGTAAAAATTTCTAAATTTTGGCCAAAAAAAATTGGCAATGTATTAATGTATTTGTATAGGCGTGTTGTCGTAATGTCTGGCTGTTTACACAGGTAGCTGTACTGTTAAACTTTAATACTATTTTTAGTAACAAAACAGTCTTCCCAGCAGGCACATGACGTATTTGTGACGCCACATTGATGCCGGTGCAACGTCATGATTTTATGCAACGTTACATCTATGTCAAAGCAACCTCGTGACGTTGCACAGACGCTGATTTGACGTTGCCCTTGCGACATGTGCCTGCTGGGTTGGTTCTAAGATAAGCAAAGTTAGCTTTTCTTATTTCCTTGAAAAGTACAATATGGACTTCGCAACGAGTAAAATCAAAGCACAGACTGCCCTGATAAGTCGATTGTCTCTGCGTGTAGGCTGAAAAAAAGGTCCTGAACAAAAACTTAGGCTGTTTACTTTAACCCTTAAATATATGTACTGTTTGCAAAATGGTAGACTAAGATCTGACGACACCGACTTCTGTGGCGTCTGATATGGGTTTACGCCGTTTGCAAATTCAGTCCTGATTCTATTCGTCACGAAAACACGTCTATATAATTTCGACCCCCTCGAACCCCACTTTTTTTTAGTAAAACTGGGGTTTGCAGGGGTGAACCTTATTTTTCTTATTTTTGCTCTAAAATATAGAGTGTGGGTACTTGTTAGAACCGCCTCGATGAGGCGGTTCTAACGAGTACCCACAATCTATATTTTGAGCAGAAATAAGAAATATATCACAATTTTTCATCTGAAAATTTTCGTTTTTTAAGTGGTAAAGTTCGCAATGTATTTGTATAGGCATGGTTTCGTAATGGAAACCCACCTTACGATCAGCGACAATAATAGCGTCGTTATTTTCTATAAAGAAACGTTACTTCGATTTCCTATAATTTAGTAATAATCACATGGACATCAACAACGACAAGTTACTGTCCTCAGTAACTTTTGGTCGATTGACAAACAATCGACCCAAAAGTTCTCCTCGATATTTACTCTCCAAGACATAGGTTGTGGGTATGCTAGAACAGCCTTATTGAGGTAATGGATTCCCTAGGACCAGTATCTCGAAAACACCAAGACTGGTTTGACGAGAATGACGAAGAAATCCAGGAACTCCTCGAAACATAACACCAGAAACGCAAGGCATACCTCAGTGATATCAGCTCAGCAGCTAATTAACAAGGCTGCCTATTCAAGTATATGCAAGACAGTCCAGACTAGGCTCAGATATATCCAAGAAACTTGTCCGGCTTTGACCTTCTACTTCTCCAATGGCTTCTGGCCATAATGGCGTAACTTTACGGTGGTATACGCTCGTATGCCATGTTCGTTTATATAGACTGTATAACTCTGCATCCGTGATTGTATACTAAATTGTGGCCACTTATCTGTGGTGATAGAAACTGGATATCAATACATACAAAAACCAAATTTTTCGGGGTGGGGATCTAAATAGTTTTTGAGATATCAGGGCTTATTTGAAGTGAGGGATGAGGCATGGCCCGGGCTCACCCCGTGGTACCCGGCCCAAGGTTGTTGTCACTGAATACGTCTTATGATAAGGAAGGAACAAGAATATATGTGTGTCTTAACGGCTTCTCGTAATTATTAGGCCTTGTGTATGAAGGTTTTTTATGCCCCCCCCCCCCCCCCGAGAATCTTTGATTCTGGGGGCATATAGTATTTGCCCTGTCTGTCTGTTTGTTTGTATGTTTGTTTGTCTGTATGTCCGTCACAAAAAACTTTAACCTTGATCATATCTTCAAAAGTATTTACCTAGCCCCATAAAACTTCACACACTTATTCACTATCACAAGAGCTACATTCTGACTAAGGGCCATAACTCTGTTGTCTGTTTTGGCTGAATTATCTCCCCTTGAAATTTTGCAAAAAAAAAAACCTCAGAAATTGGCTCCCACGCCGTGTGTGTGTGTGGGGGGGGGGGGGGCATTGGTCGCCTATAGTGACAGCGCTTGTTTCTTTCTTTTTTTTGGGGGGGGGGGAGTGGTGGGGGCATGGTCTCGGTCCATCGGGGTGGAAGAACCCCACGGTTGTGTGTCACTGAATGTATTTTATCATAAGGAACAAGACTATATATCGTCTAACGGTAGGGATCTGAACGGGTTTTAGAGATAAGGCCTTTTATGAAGGTGAGTGATTAGGCATGGCTCCGTCGCACCCTGGGTGGCTCTCAGGTCGGTATTACCGAATGCCTCTCATCATAAGGAAGACGAATATATAGGGTTAAGGTGCGAGGATCTGAACGGTTTCTGAGATATTAAGCCTTTTATGAAGTGGGAAGTCGGACATGGCTCAGAGGGACCCTTTAAAATCCTCTTGAACAACTCATATATTGATATGTATCATATCCAAAATTTCATAACAATCCGACTGAGAACCAGACTAGACATAAATTTGGGCGAGTTTTTTGTGTGCCTACAAGGGGATCTTTTGGGTCCCCGTATTTAATTGTGAAACCCGCTTGCACAACTCAATATCCTTTTCTATCTTATCCCATTATTCAGAATAATCCTCCAAGTACATGTAGGTACTAAGAACTCGATCGAACAAAATTTGTGCGGAAAAAGAACACTTAAAAATCAGAGATTCCTATATAGTTTATGTTTGTTTGATTTGAGGTTTAACGTCCCCGTCAATACTGTATTTTGGAGACGCGTGGGACTTTTACCCGCCGTGAAATGAAATTTCATCTCCTGACCCCCCCCCCCCCCCCCGCCCCGCCTACGAAACTAACAGGGTTTTTAAGTACGAACGGTCCGACTCGCACCGCTTTGCCTTGGCAAGCTTAGATCCTCTAAGCTGTTTACCAGTACTCATGTACGGTCGGTTTCAGCTCTGTGTCGAAGGATCATGCAGCCCATAACTTTCTTCAAGGCCCGATGGGCGGGGGCCGTCCAATACACTAAATACTCAAGTTACATGTTCTATTGTGGAAAGAGTTTATTAATACGCCAAAACAACTAAATGAAAACTGTTGAGTGTACAAGTCTTCTGGGCCAGATTACATAATTTCCACCAATTAATCCCAGAGACCGCCGTCCATTTCCAGAGATCCACAGTGGAATCAACTATCGTAAAGGACTTGGAAATAAAATATGCACTATGTTTAACCCATTTTGTACCGGAAACACCAAAACTGGTACCCTGGCAAACAGTGCAGGCCCAAATCAGACGCCGCATAACGCGGCGTCTGATCAGGGCCTACACTGTTTGCAAAAAGTTCAGCTATTTTCCGTATTATTTTTGAAGAAAGCCCAACCCGCCACCCCTAAATTGTTAAATGGACTGATGCTATAGATAAAGTGGAAGATTCCATTTGGTACAAACAGGATTAAACGCAGTGATACATTTTACAGTGACCAAACAGTCTATTTACACCAGCTGTGTGTGTTTTAGAAGGTTTATTGTTTAGAAGCCAGGAATACTCTGCAAAAAAAAATAAAAACTAACAAACTGTTGAGTGAACACATATTCTTGGCCAGACCAGCAAGTTTCGGCCGATAAACCCCCATGATCTTCCAATAAATTCAAGCCAGATTTAATCTACTATATTCTGTAAGCCATCGCACCATCAACATTTCCAATGCTTTGATTGTAGTTTTCCTGTCTGCCAGCATGCTTTATTACGGAACCCGGGAAGGGACATAATTTCTTTTTAATATGTTGTGCGAACAAGATATTAAGTTGTGCGGACAACATAATTTATCTTGTGCGAACAACATATTATCTTGTGCGCACAAAATATTACCTTCTGCGGATAACATAATTTATCTTGTGCGGACAACATATTATCTTGTGCGAACAAGATAATATCTTGTCCACACAACATATTATCTTGTTTGCACAACATAGATCTTGGGAAGTTATGCGAACAATATATTATCTTGTGCGGACAAGATATTATCTTGTTCGCACAACATAATATTTTGTGCGATCTTGTGCGGACAAGATAATATCTTGTGTGGACAAGATATTAAGCTATGCGAACAAGATAATATCTTGTCCGCACAAGATCTATGTTGTGCAGACAAGATATTATCTTGTGCGGACAAGATATTATCTTGTGCAGACAAGATAATATCTTGTTCGCACAACCTCATATCTTGTATGTCCGCACAAGATAATATGTTGTCCGCACAAGATAATATGTTGTGCGGACAAGATAATGTGTTGTGCGGACAAGATAATGTGTTGTCCGCACAACATATAATCGTGTGCGCACAACTTATAACATAAAAAAAAATCATGTCCCTTCCCGGGTTCCGTACTTTATAGATATTTTTTTTTTGTATTCTCAGGGGCCCTTCTGGAATTTTGTAAGTTTTAGCTATTCATCTTAATTTTTAAACCTTCTATCAATTGTTTCGAATTATCTAGATGAGAGATAACAATTAAAAGATGTATTTCATTCTATCTCAGCTTCGTTATCTTGAAGTATCTATTTTCGCCGTCAATGTGGCTGCATTTATTAACCATGCATAGTCATGAAAATGCCATTAAATGAAAATTGAGTCATTAGCCTTAATCATGCTATTAATTGGACTATTTGTTTCACGGTAACCTGTAAAACCTGGACTTGTCTTGTGTGCTTATCTTGGGCTCGATTTTTGGTTTCGAAAGGAAATAGTTTTATTTAAGATGAACGACATAACAGGATCATTTTCAACTCTCAAGTTTGTGTTATAAATAATAATAACAACAATAATAATAGTAATAATGATAATAATACTGGTTAGCATGTACTGCTTATTTGTGTTATAGTTACTGTGTTTTGAGGCGTCTCATCAGGGTCTACAACGCATGCTCAGACCTGTCCGTCGAAATATAAATGGTAAAGTATAAAATATGTTTCGAGTGACAGAAAGCCACGAAGGTAAAAATATCTTCAGTGATTACTAATCGATTATCGATCAGAATTGCAGGACTGATAACCCGTGTCAAGGATAGAGACTATGTGCATGCTTATCACGAAACCACGCCTATATTATTTTGACCCCCTTGAACCCCACTTTTATATAGAAAACAGGGGTAAACCTTATTTTCCTAATTTCTGCTCTAAACTATAGACTGTGGGTACTCGTTAGACCCGCCTCGACGAGGCGGTTCTAACGAGTACCTACAAGCTATATTTTGAGCAGAAATAAGAAACAGTTTTCAATTTTTCTTCTTAAAATGTTCTCTCTTTTTTTCGGCGGTAAAGTTTACAATGTATTTGCATAGGCGATTTTTCGTAATGTATATGCGCATGCCGTTCTGTTGTTTTTCTCCTGCATGTTGCGGGTAACAGGTCTTTATTTGTGCCTTTGTTTAAATTGGTATTTTACGTCCCCAGCAACAATATTTAGGTCATTTGGAGTCATTGCTTCCAATTATGTGGGACTTTTACCCGACATTGAGATGAAATGACAATTCAATCCCTACCGTCTAAACATACCGATAGGGTTGATATGCAGGGACGGTCCGACTCGCACCACTTAAAAAAGTGGTTTATCAGGACTTGTGTGTGGTCGGTTTTAGCTCTGCGTCGAAGCACTATGCAACCCAATTTATTTTTCCAAGCCCCGATGGGCGGAGGCCTTGTTATTTGTGTCACCATAAGATGTGTTAAATCCTTGACGAATGTTTGAGTGATTCTACAATCGGATCTATGCGGCCAGCCAACGCATCGGGGCCACAGCACTGGGGTTGGTTGTTTGATATGAGGTTTAACGTTCCCGTCAACACTGCAAAGGTCATTTTGGAGACATTGCTACTAATTTTGTAGGACTTTTACCCGACATTGAGATGGAATGACATCTCAAGCCCTGCCGCCAAATGAAACCAATAGGGTTTAAAAGCATGGGCGGTCCGAATCTCGCACCGCTTTGCCTGGGCAGGCTTAGACCCTCTAAACGGTTTACCGGTACTCGTGTCGTGTGCGGGTCGGTTTCAGCTCTGCGTGGAAGCATCATGCAGCCCATCTATTTATTCAAGCCCCGATGGGCGGGGCCGATTGGGGTTTGAGTTGGGCGAATGTGTCGTGTATCATACGTCACTGGATTGGCAGGGTCGCGCTTCTTGCAGCAGGTACAGGTAGAGGTGGAAATTTTATCATCTCTTCTGTTTCTACACTTACGCTTCCATTTAATTTCATTTTTCTCCCCTGTTCCGCATTTTCATCCCTACTATCTTATCTTGTTTACCCTTTCCCTGGGAAATGGCATATGTTGAAATGTAAAACCCAACACAATCAATCTGGGGCCAGATGTTCAAAGCATCGTTAGCTTAACGAGCTCGTTAGTGGTCAAATTGTTAACTGTTCTGGTAAGTACAATATGTAACATAGTGGTATTTTTGCTGAAAAAAAATGTGAGCAGCTTTTGCATTTGCAAAAGATGCTCACATTTTTTCAGCAAAAATATTACTATATGTGCAGCAGCTTTTGCATTTGCAAAAGATGCTCACATTTTTTCAGCAAAAATATTACGATATTGAACGATCAAAGTTTTAACGATTTGTTAACTAACGACGCCGTTAGTTTTGAGCAACTGGTCCCTGGGCTATAAGCAAACCTCTCATCATGTTAATCAGTCCGTGTAATGAATACCCCTCTAACCCCGACTTTATATTGAGACAACTTGAGTTTACAGGGGTGTACATTGTTTTGCTTGTTTCCACTCCCAGACATAGGTCTCGACGAGGCGGTTCTAAAAATAAACCGCAAACTATGTTTGGAGCATAAATAACAGAAAGTTACATATTGTCATCGGAAAAGTAGCCATTTCAAGCGTAGTTATTAACATATTTATAATCAGTCACTGAATCAGATATAAGCACTGTAGATGATATAAACACTGTGGCTGGTAAGTAATATAACGTGACGTCAAAGATCACGTTTTGAACCCGCGCGTTACATCACTGTATATGAACGCCGTCAACAGCGTTCGATTAAAAGATGGAAAACTATTGAAAACGTAAATGTTAGAAGACAAATAAATTGAGTTAACAGACATGACGTTTTGTTCGTTTGGTTTTTTTGTTTCTTTTTTTTTTTTTTCAAAGATGGCAGCTTCTACTTGAATAATCATTCCGCCATTGTCGTTGGTTAGTCCATTCTTATGCTTTCGAAATACTTCCTAAAAAATACCATTTTGGTGGCAGTTTTAATATTTCGATCGCATAGTTGGAATATTTCGATGACATAGTTGATCAAAGCACTGAGAGTGCTGATGGAGCGTAGCTTTGATAATTTGATTTAGCGTCTGATTGGTATTTTAATTCAGGCTCATATTGATCCAATGAACATAGCTGTTTGAAGCTATTCTGGGCCAGAAGTCGTGTTAAAGCAACAAGACCAATATTGAAATTAACTCACGCTAAGGTGTAGACCCCGCAACAACCATCACGAAAACACGCCTGTACAAATACATTGTCATTTTTTTTTGGCAAAAAAAAAAAAAAAAAAAAAAAAAAAAATGGAAATTTTCAGATACAAAATTGTGATATTTTCTTATCTCTGCTCAAAACATTGATTGCCGGGACTTGATTGAACCGCCTTGGCGAGGCAGTTTTATCAAGAACCCACAATCAATGTTTTTGAGCAATACAGCAACCATGCAGTTCAACAGTTTACTTGAAGATTTCTGCTGAGCTATAGTTCGTGCAATAACTGCGGCTTGTGCAATTGTTTGGCGGCTTTAAAGTTATTTTATGGAATCAGTTTTTGAAAAATTACCTTTGGGAGGTTATTTATCTTGCATTAGACATTCTTCTTGGTTACGACTTGATTGTGAAAAATTATCATACTTTTCCTAGCAGTTTATAAGTTATACATCCGCAATCAGTCTTTAAAAATTGCCTCAGTGAGGCTGTTTATAAAGCTATCTGGCATTAGACAATACCATTAGCTTGATCTTGTCAATTTACATCTGCATGCAAAACATTATAGAAATATACCCGTCGGGTTGAAAGTTATAAGACCGTGCCGAGGCTAAAATAAAGAAATTGGGCATTCAGGAATCGCGTTGGTTAGATCTGTACATTATATCTCTGCATGCTAACAGTTGTCAAAAATATTCCAAGTAGATTAGAAGTTACACTTCGAAATAATTTTTCAGTTTGCCTAGGCGAGGCCGTTTGTAAAGTAATTTGGCATAAGACAATTTTGCGGGTTATGTATTGTCAATATCAACCTGCATGCCGAAAATGATCAAAGCCGGGTTTAGATGTTATACTCTGTATTCATTTTTTATATTATTTTGCCTCGGCGAGGCCATTCATAAAGTAATCTTGCATAAAACAGCCTCACGGGTTAGGTATTGTCAATATCAACCCGAATGCCAAAAATGATCGGAATATTCAGAGAGGTTTGAACATTATACTCTATTAACATTTTTCGAAATATATATTGCATCGGTGAGGCCATTTATGAAGTGATCTTGCATACGACAGTTTCTTGGGTTAGTTATTGTCAATATCAATCCATAGGAATATTTGAAGAGGTTTAGACATTATACTCCGTTATTATTATATAAAAATAAATTGCCTCGACGAGGCCATTTATGAAATGATCTGGCATTAAGGCAATTTCTTTGGTTAGATATTGTCAATACAGCACAGTACACAGTCTTTTACCGGAAACCAACAACTGCCTTTCTTGGATCAGCGAAAGGGATAGAATCACCGTGGAACAGATTTCACGATCAATCTCCTGGAAAGAATGTTGCCGAACCCGGCAGGTATCGAACTTGCGTCTGAGCTGAAAATTTGCTGTATTTATGGTCACGTGCCTAGGACGCAGACAGGTCGCTTTAAAAAAGTAGCAGCCCCCCCCCCCCCCCCACACACACACACAAACACACATTAACCCATACTCTGAGTATATGTCTAGCAGCCTTTTTAGGGACAAACATAGCAGACCCAAATCAGACGCTACAACAAGTGGCGTCTCATCTGTGTCTAAACTGCAAAATTTACTCCTTGACGTGCACCTGTCCAATCTCATTCCAACTGTCTTATTTTGGTAATACATTATCGACCTACACTGCGTACTTTTAACCCATTTCAAACGAATGGAATCCTCAACACCTTATATCAGTATGGGATGAGTTCATTTTAAAATCAGGGATGTCAGGTTGTGTCTTCCACGAAATATTTGGCAAAAAATGGCTGAACCTTTTTTGTAAGTATGCAGTGAAGGGCATAATGAGACTCCGCGTTGTGTGGTATCTGATCTGGGTTTGTCCTGTTTGCAAGTTGCCAGGTTTGGGATTTTATGGTACAAATGGGCTGTAAACTGGGTTATATGAACTGAACTATAAAACGATTAGACTGCTACACAGTTCATCTATTAAAAATATTCATCTATTCCGTTTGAAATAGGTGGTCTGTGAAGCAGTCTATAAGATGATACCGCATGGCGTAATAATCTACTACGTTAACACGGGGAACTATATTCTCAGGTCATATGCATTAACACCGAAAGTAGTGCCGAAATCACTTCTCATCTCACTGGAGCTACGCTGCAACAGCTACGCTCCAAAAAATACCATTTTGGTGGCAGTTTTAATATTTCGATGACATAGTTGGAATTATAGGGAACGAATTAGCATTTTTGTGAATTTTATCGATGTGTAAACAGCGGCGAATTACTCACAAACTTAGCATGAAGCGGCTTCATGCTAAGTTGGCGAGTGGTTCGTCGCAGTTTACACATCGATAAAATCAACGAAAAATGAAATTCTTTCCTACAATAAACACTATAGAATATAACCAGTGCTTCAGCTGAAGTGCACGACCCGCCGGATGCTTTTAGCTTTATGAGTGTTACCATATATGGGTATGGCGGCCATTTTGGTCATGTGACCTGGACCTAAAACGGTTCCCCCAATAAATGCGCCTTATCGCAAGGAGCAAAAATACATCTTATACTTTAGTACTGTATTCTGAATCGTTTGCAGGATAAAATGCTTTTTCACTTTTCCAATACAAAAGCATATGTGTCAAAGTTTGACCTAGGCACAAAGAAGGTCAATGTCAACCCAGGGTCACCATTTAAGCAATCTATGATGGGCGTACGTCCCAGATGCTATTTATCAAGTTTCGTGGAAATCTGCCCAGTGGTTCTGGAGAAGACTATTTTTGAAGGGTTTTTACCATATATGGCTTGGCGGCCATTTTGGTCATGTGACCTGGACCACATGAGCAAATTTTGGTTTCCCCTATCCCATAGAGGCTCCATATGAAATTTGACTTAAATCGGCCCAACGGTTTCCGAGGAGAAGTGGTTAAAAAAATTTCACATTTTTTCGCCTCGGCGAGGCTATACTAAATGGAATAGAATATTTCGCAAGTTCATTGGTTAGATCTCATTGATATCTATCAGTATGCCAAAAATTGTTTAAATATTCCGTGCAGTTAAGTCACTATCACCAATTTTCACAAACGGGTTACGGACGGACGGACAGACAGACCATATATGGCTTGGCGGCCATTTTGGTCATGTGACCTGGACCCCATGAGCAAATTTTGGTTTCCCCCATCCCATAGAGGCTCCATATGAAATTTGACTTCAATCGGCCCAACGGTTTCCGAGGTGAAGCAGTTCCAAAATTTTTACATTTTTCGCCTCGGCGAGGCTATACTAAATGGAATAGAATATTTCGCAAGTTGATTGGTTAGATCTCATTGATATCTATCAGTATGCCAAAAATTGTTTAAATATTCCATGAGGTTAAGTCACTATCACCAATTTTCACAAATGGGTTACGGACGGACAGACAGACAGACCATATATGGCTTGGCGGCCATTTTGGTCATGTGACCTGGACCCCATGAGCAGATTTTGGTTTCCCCCTTCCCATAGAGGCTCCATATGAAATTTGACTTCAATCGGCCCAACGGTTTCCGGGGTGAAGCAGTTCGAAAATTTTCACATTTTTCGCCTCGGCGAGGCTATACTAAATGGAATGTAATATTTCACAAATTCATTGGTTAGAGCTCATTGATATCTATCAGTATGCCAAAAATTGTTTAAATATTCCAAGCGGTTAAATCACTATCACCAATTTTCACAAACGGGTTACGGACGGACAGACAGACAGACAGACCATATATGGCTTGGCGGCCATTTTGGTCATGTGACCTGGACCCCATGAGCAAATTTTGGTTTCCCCCATCCCATAGAGGCTCCATATGAAATTTGACTTCAATCGGCCCAACGGTTTCCGAGGAGAAGCAGTTCGAAAATTTTCACATTTTTCGCCTCGGCGAGGCTATACTAAATGGAATGTAATATTTCGCGAGTTCATTGGTTAGATCTCATTGATATCTATCAGTATGCCAAAAATTGTTTAAATATTCCAAGCGGTTAAGTCACTATCACCTATTTTCACAAACGGGTTACGGACGGACAGACAGAATGACAGACTGACAGACTGACAGACTGACAGAATGACAGACTGACAGAATGACAGAATGACATGGTGATTTTAGGGCACTTAGAAAATCAACCGACTTCAGTCGGTCGCTTTTTCTGCGGGTCGTGCAATTACATTATGTGAGAGACAAATGCTTTCACGGCTCCAAAAGCATTACGAAAGCATGCCTATACAAATACATTGCCATCTTTATCGCCGAAAACAATGAAAATTTTAAATGAAAAATTGTGATATTTTTCTTATTTCTGCTCTAAAATATAGATTGTGGGTACTCGTTAGAACCGCCTCATTTGTGGGTACTCGTAAGAACCGCCTCGATGAGGCGGTTCTAACGAGTACCCACAATCTATATTTTAGAGCAGAAATAAGAAAAATAAGGTATACCCCCGGAAACCCCCAGTTTTACTATATAAAAGTGGGGTTCAAGGGGGTCAAAATTATATAGGCGTGTTTTCGTTATGTTTAAAAAAATCCCAGAACCACAATCACAAGACGGAACACGCCCTTGTCATCAGTAGGAAGAGAACGATATCAACAATTACGATACATGTATACATGTAACGCACCCGCGCGACATAGTGCATTTTTTCACATATCCGAAATGGCTACTTTTCTGATGAAAATCTGTGATATTTTTTTCTTATTTATTGTGCAAACATAGGCTGTGGGTACTTGTTAGAACCGCCCCATTGGTTCTAACGAGTACCCAAACATATTTTGGATCAGAAATAAGAAACATAATATATACCACCGTAAACCCCAGTTTTCTCTGTATAAACTGGGGTTTAGAGGGGTGTTCATTTCACCGTCTTGTTCACTTGATGACGAGCGGAACGATCAGCCTCTCTTCCTTGATTGCTGGAATGCAAAAATGCAAAATAAAGTACTATTAGTCTAAGTGTGTTTTGTTAACATTCAACAGGCAACAGCGAAAGAAATCAAAGCACTGAGAGTACTGGTGGGTCGATCGTCTCTGAGTGTAGGTTGGGAAAATAATCCTGAGCTGAAAATCGAACTGTTCGTTTAACTTTCAGCAAGCACAGTAGAGCTGATCAGAAATCGCGTTATGTGGCGTATGATTATGTAGATTCTGTTTGCCAATGCCCAAGTGTACAAGCACAGTCCACCCGCCCCCGCCAATCGGGGCTTGAATAAATAGATGTGCTGCATGATGCTTGCATGCAGAGCTGAAAGTCCCGTTACATTGGAAGTAACGTCTCCAAATGACCTATACAGTGTTGACGGGGACGTTAAACCTTAGATCAGCCCAGAATTGTCTTCTTACGCTGCGCTCTGACGTCTTTTGGTAGTACTTGGATTTTGTTCAACAGAGTGGGGAGGGTGCAAACGCAGCCCCCTCCCATCTTTTGGAAATTATTTCGGATTCATACAGTTTTTCACCCTCTGCAAAATACCTGAAATTCGCAGATATCGCCCGACCCTTTTCAGAGTCTGCGTACGGCCCTGAATCATGTTAAAAACTGTTATTGTGTACATATGGCGAACGTTGCCGACCTGATCAGAAGCAATGTACTCTATATCCGATCTTGGTCGGCGCTGTATGTCTGATAAAGGTACCACCTATAAAGTCAGGGCTACTCATGTTTGCACTAAATCATTTCAGGGTTCTAAAATTATGTTCTTAGCAGGAGTGCGAAAAGTCTATTTTTACTCGACTTGGCATACATTATAAATAGAATGTTCCGAAAGATGTCACGTGACATCGTGGCCTAGTTTAAGATATTGCTTTTATTTCATTACGTGAGCAACCTAGCATTCTTATACTATTTCGTTAAACCCCAAATGCCACTATTTAAGCAAACAGTGAAGTTCCTGTGCAACCTGCTGATCAGACGCCACATTCCGCGGCGTCTGATCTGGGTATTATCCAGCACACGATTCCTCTCAAGACTCTATAGATAGCTCTTGTTGCATCGATAAAAATAGCGTAACGTTTCAAGTTCTATTAATAAAACATACTATTGATTTTCCCAAATCAGTGATGGTCTCTTTAGATAGCTCCTGTTGGATCGATAAAAATAGCGCAACGTTTCAAGTTCTAATAACAAGAGGGCCATGATGGCCCTGGGTCGCTCACCTGATCCATAGAGTAACAAGTGGGACCCGGGGAGGGCCATTATTAACCCCAGGGCTATAATGTGCATAATGTTCAGAGACGTCTAAAAAGGTGAAGCTTCATACCAAATATCAACAAAGGCTATAATTTGAACAATCTTGGCAAAGGTCCACTAGATATGCTACATACCAAATATCAAAGACCTGGGCCTTGCGGTTGCAGAGAAGAAGATTTTTATTAAAGATATTCCCTACATAAGCCTATATAAAACCAAATGGCTCCAGGGCGGGGGCATTTTTGGCCTCAGGGCTATAATTTAAACCATCTTGATAGAGGTCCACTAGAGGAAGCTTCACACCAAATATCAAAGACCATGGCCTTGCTGTTTCAGAAGAAGATTTTTAAGGAATATCTCTATATAAGTCTATGTAAAACCAAAGGGCCCCAGGTCGGGGGCAGTTTTGGCCCTAGCACTATAATTTGAACAATCTTGGTAGGGGTCCACTAGATGAAGCTTCATACCAACTAGCAAAGACCTGGCCCTTGGGGTTTCCGAGAAGAAGATTTTTAAAGATTTTCCCCATATAAGCCCATGTAAAACCATAGGGCCCCGGGGCGGTGGCATTTTTAGCCCAAGCACTATAATTTGAACAATCTTGGTAGGAGTCCACTAGATAAAGCTTCATACCAAATAGCAAAGACCTGGGCCTTGTGGTTTCAGAGAAGAAGATTTTTAAAGATTTTCCCTATATAAGCCCATTTAAAACCAAAGGGCCCCGGAGTGTGTGTGTGGGGGGGGGGGGGAAGAAGGACCATGGCCGTGTGGGATGAAGCTTCATACCAAATATCAAAGACATGGGCCTTACGGTTTCAGAGAAGAAAATTTTTAAAGGTTTTCCCTATATAAGCCCATGTAAAACCAAAGGGCCCAGGAGCGGGGGCATATTTGACCCCAGCACTATAATTTGAACAATCTTGGTAGGGGTCCCCTAGATGAAGCTTCATACCAAATATCAAAGACCTGGGCCTTACGGTTTCAGAGAAGAAGATTTTTAAAGCTCTTCCCTATATAAGCCCATGTAAAACCAAAGGGCCCTGGAGCGGGGGCATTTTTGGCCCCAGCACTATAATTTGAACAATCTTGGTAGGGGTCCACTAGATGAAGCTTCATACCAAATATCAAAGACCTGGGCCTTGCGGTTTCAGAGAAGAAGATTTTTAAAGATTTTCCCTATATAAGCCCATGTAAAACCAAAGGGCCCCGGAGCGGGGGCATTTTTGGCTCCAGCACTATAATTTGAACAATCTTGGTAGGGGTCCATTAGATGACGCTTCATACCAAATATCAAAGACCTGGGCCTTACGGTTTCAGAGAAGAAGATTTTTAAAGATTTTCCCTACATAAGCCCATGTAAAACCAAAGGGCCCCGGAGCGGGGGCATTTTTGGCCCCAGCACTATAATTTGAACAATCTTGGTAGGGGTCCACCAGATGAAGATTCATACCAAATATCAAAGACCTGGGCCTTGTGGTTTCAGAGAAGAAGATTTTTTAAGTTTTTGGTGAAAAAAATCTGTTTTGGGCTCCTATGACCTAGATGTGCAACGGACCGGAACCATTTGAACAACTTTGAAAGGGGACCACCTAAGGATCATTCCTGTGAAGTTTGGTCGAAATCCGATCAGTGGTTTAGGAGGAGATGTCGTTTAAAGAATTGTTTACGGACGGACGGACGGACGCACGCACGCACGGACGCACGCACGGACGACGGACGACGGACGAAAAGTGATCCCAAAAGCTCACCTCGTCACTACGTGACGGTGAGCTAATAAAGCATAATATTGGTTTTCCCAAATCAGTAATGGTCACGTGAACCACTCGATTAATTCCGTTTGACCATTTAGTAAATTTGGGTCCAGAACCCATAAAACGGTCGGCAGCACAAGCCACACGAGTTGACTTAATGACCTTTCAATCGTATGGAGAAAATCTCATCATGATCTTTGGCCAGGCATGTGCAAAATTTCATATGGAGCGGTATATGAAGACTTTACTTGATCTCAAATGGCGCATTTTCTATTTGGTTTATCATTCCTGCAAAGCTCAATATCGCAGCGTTAATATAATAATACAGGCAACAAAATTCATAAACAAAACAAAAGTCTTTTTTGAGGAAATATAGAAGTACCGTCATCATTACGAAAACACGCCTATACAAATACATTGCGACCTCTGTCACCGAAAAAATGAAAATTTTAACATAAACAATTATGATATTTTTTTCTTATTTCTGCTCAAAATATAGATTGTGGGTACTCGTAAGAACCGCCTCATCGAGGCGGTTCTAACGAGTACCCACAATCTATATTTTAGAGCAGAAATAAGAAAAATAAGGTTTACCCCTACAAACGCCAGTTTTACTATATAGAAGTGGGGTTCAAGTGGGGTAAAATTATATAGGCGTGTTTTCGTGATGATAATCTAATACTTCTTTTTTCAAAAACGTTTGAAAAAAAAAAGTATTTTTGTAATTGTTTCAATACATGGTGTTACTGCCCAGGAAAAGTGATGTGAGTCGGACCGCTCCTTAAACCCTAGCGGTTTCTATGTGCGGCAGCGCTTGAGATGTCATTTCATCTCATTGTCGGGTAAAAGTCCCACAAAATCGGAAGCAACGTCTCCGAAATGACCTTATTAGTGTTGACGGGGACGTAAAACCTCAACTCAAACAAACAAAAACATGTAAATCATTGTTCCTTTCATGACGGTCCGGGATTTTCCTAAATATTTCCGGAGTATTACGGAAAACGGTTGCATATATTCTGACATATTGTATGTTGTATCAAAAATGTATTCAGTGAATTACGATATAAAGTTCCAGACTGATACTGTTAAGACGGAATGCTTATAAATGTGTCCAAATATATAAAGTATATTTTAAGTACCTGATTATTGTTGCAATTATTTGTTTATGGTTTTTAAGAAATAGATCAGCTCTAGCAGTGATTTGTTGAGTAATATACCACTGTTTGGAGGTCATTTGTTATGTAGATATCTACTTACAACTAACCGACAAATTGTGATATATTTCTCAACAAATCACGCAATAAAGCTGATCTATTTCGATTCTAACACACCAAAAGTCGACTAAATGCTGTTGTTTCCTTCATTATCTCTCATCAGTCCGCCATTGTTTGAAGAAATTCCGCCAACATGTTTGACTGTAACACATGCAGTTACCTTTTTTGTGACGTACTTTATTCCGGAAAAAAGACTTTACTCCCTCTAACGCCAAAGAAACGATCAATGACGTCGCAGATCGTCATAAAAAGGTGGATATTCTCCTCACGTGATTTGTCACTCAATATATCAACGGATTTAACCATTGGCTATACAGGCGATCAGTGTTAGAATTATAGTTATATTATTATTATTATTTTTATTTTACTTTCAATCATCTAGGGCCAAAAAAGTCGTGTTTCCGCTAACACACCGACCCTGCTTCAGACCCCACCACTCTACTATTTTTATCAATAAATGTGTGTGTGTGTGTGTGTGTGTGTGTGTGTGTGTGTGTGTGTGTGTGTGTGTGTGTGTGTGTGAATTCGGGTTTAACGTCGCTTTCAACAATTTTTCAGTCATATCACGGCGGTGTCTGGTTGCGACAAGTAGCTCAATGCTCACTTTTAAAGTGCTGCCTCACTAAGGTATAATGTCCCAGATACATTACATGATACCACACCCAGTCACATTATCCTGACACTGGGTCGACCAGTCCTAGCTCTACCCCGTAAATCTGAGTGCCAAGCGAGGAGCAGCTAGTACCATTTTTAACGACTTTGGTATGTCGCGGCCCGGGATCGAACCCGTGGCCTCCCGTTCCCCGGAGCGGACACTCTACCAACTGAGCTATCGGGGCCGGTATTTTTTTTTTATCAATAAAAGAACAAAATAAAAAATAAAACACCGATCCTACCAGTTTTCGGTTTCCGACCCTACCCAATGTCGTTTTTGGCTTTCCCATAATGATATTTTATTGTAGTTTTTGGCATTTAGTACCTTCCAAAATACAAAGATGACTTTTTTGAGCATCTAAAATGAATAATGATATACATTGCAAGTCTCAACATGACAATTTTATTTAAAAAAAAAAAAAAAACGTATACAAAAACAAAAACACATAAAAAATACAGGCCGACCTTGTTTTTTTTTTTTTTTTTTTTTGTTGTTGTTCTTTTTTACGTCCTACCAACAGCTACGGTCATACGGAGATGGGGCCTCGGTTTAAAGACTCATCCGAAAGTCTAGAGTAGCCCGGGATCGATCCTGCGACCCGTGGTTTACAAGGCGAGTAGCGTAAGCACTACGCCACGGAGGCTCCTAAGGAACATGCATGAAACTTATCAGATGAACTAAAATGTGTTGTCAGTTGGAACTTTTTACGGAACCCTGGAAGGGACATGCAATTTATTTTAATATGTTGATAGCTTGTGTGCATAAGATATCTTGTGCGGACAACATAATATCTTGTGCACATAAGATATCTTGTTTGCACAACATAGATCTTGTGTGGACAACATAATATCTTGTTCGCACAACATATTATCTTGTTCGCACAACATAGATCTTCTGCAGACAACATAATAAATTGTGTGCACACGATATTATCTTGTTCGAACAACTTAATATCCTGGCGGACAAGATAATATCTTCTGCACACAAGATATTATATTGTGCGCACAAGATATCTTGCACACAAGATATTATCTTGTGCGCACAAGATAATATCTTGTTCGACCAAGTTAATATCTTGTTTGCACAACAAATTATTTTGTTTAGACAATTTAATCAGACAAATAAGAAATTGTGTTGTCCGTACAAGATCTAGGCTGCACAAACAATATAATACGTTGTGCGAACAAGATAATATCTTGTGCGAACAAGATATTAAGTTGTATTAACAAGATACTATGTTGTGCGCACAAGATATTATGTTGTCCACACAAGATATATTATGTTGTCCGCACAAGATAATATCTTGAGCGCACATCATAATATTTTGTGCGCAACAAGATCGCACAGCATATTTAAAAACAATTGCATGTCCCTTTCCGGGTTCCGTACTTTTTATCAAGTAATTAAAGGAGATTTTTAGTTATTTGATGTTTTTTTTTTTTCATAATTATGTATCAAGTTGCGGTCGATCGGTCGGGTAATTTGTTGCAAATTAATTGCTTTAAAAGCCAAAGTCATGCATTTACGCAATGCAATATTGGAGAAAAAGATATGATTCATTTCTCAAGTTTTAGCCCTATTTGACATAGACAGATTGTCTGACATAGACAGATTGTCTATGCGCATGTTAATGATCATGGCCTCGAATCTAAGACCAAAAATGCACATGAACTGAGAAGCGAGAGAAAAACCTAAATACCTTCAGTCTACATTTTATGTTGCGAGGCTTATCAGCAAAAAAGAAACAAAGGCAGCACTATTAGTTTCCCTTCGTTCTCTCTCTATGTCACTCTGTCTGTCTGTCTGTCTGTCTGTCTCTCTCTCTCTCTCTCTCTCTCTCTCTCTCTCTCTCTCTCTCTCTCTCTCTTTCTCTCTATTACACATGACATTATGTTGTTTTGGTATATATTATGCTATTTTAGCTCATCAGAGAAGGCTGTGGGGGAGCTTATAGTCTAGGCAGTTGTCCGTCGACGTCTGGGGTCTCGTGTCTGGCGTGGTCAACACTTTTAAACGGAATCTCCACTGAAGCCACTAGGCTGATTAAGACTCAAAATTCATCTGTAACATCAAGGTTTTTTTTATGAAAATTGGATCTTTAGTTTAGTTGCTGTGACAACTTAGAGTTCCCATAGACTTATAAAGGAGAAAATTGAAAAATGGCATTTACTGCCAAGTCATTGCAGGTATTTTGACAAAACTTTTATGGAAATGTTCCGTGAGTAAACTTTCCCAGATACATGCTTTTATGCAAAACTGAGGGTTCCCAGGTTGTGCTGGGCAATTCCCCAACCCATTCAGATGCCCATCCCGAAACCATATATATTCTTTCAGTGGCATCAACCTGGGGTCCCCTGTGATGTCCCGGGCCCACGCCACAAACACCACCACTTCATAAAAGGTCCAATATCTCGGAAACCTTACAGATCGCCATTCCTAGAAATATTCTTTAAGCGATTATATACCATATGGTTTTAGGCCAACTGCTCACTTTTGTTGGTTGTCATGGAAACCAAAATGTACCCTAAAAAAAAAACAGAAAAAAAACTTTAAAATCATCTTATCACAAATCATATGCACTATAAGGC
This sequence comes from Lucinisca nassula, assembly GCA_963580285.1. Taxonomy (NCBI): domain Eukaryota; kingdom Metazoa; phylum Mollusca; class Bivalvia; order Lucinida; family Lucinidae; genus Lucinisca; species Lucinisca nassula. Next base: position 96,919,935 of record OY757011.1, read on the forward strand.
TGAGACTTTTCATCATATTTGCCTTAACAGGTTTTGGTTCTGTCTCTGGTTGGACACATCGGAGTCTAACTGTTGGTTTTCTTTTGCTCCAGCACATCAGTGGTTTCTTGCTGTCGACCATCACCGTTGTGACTTCTCTGTGGTTGTTTGATTTTTGTGTTCACGGAGATGTTGCACTAATGAGTAAGGAGGCTTTCATACGGACTGAACACATTATTTTTCTACATCGCGGCGGAACTAAGGGCGAGGATTGTTGCCACGTAAAATCGATTTAAGCGCCACATTGGAATTCGTTTCACTGACCGTTCCAAGGCGGTTCTTTTGTTGTGGTTTATTTTTTGCTATGGCTTTTCTTTGTGTGTGTGTGTATCGCTAATATTATTTTGTTTCGGATAGCCAGTTGGCCATTTTGTGGGAAAGTAACTGTCCTTTTTGGCTTTCCGCTATTGGTGTTTCCATTAGAGTCTAGTTATTTCATGTTTGTGTTTCTTTCCCTTTGGTGTCTCTGATGGGAGCTGTGGAATAATTGTATCGATTCCTGATCTATTTTTTTTTCTATGAAATTCGGCTCTATAATTTGTTAGCTATGGCAACTTATTGCTTCAATTGACTTGTAATGGGAAAAAAATAAAAAATTGCATTTACTGCCAAACCTTAGCAGATGGTCTGACAAAACTTTCATAGAAAGTAGAAGTAAAACAAAGATCAGGAATCGATACAATTAACTTACTCCACCCATCAAAGACACCAAAGGGAAAGAAACACAAACATTAAGCGACGAGACCATAATGGAAACCTAAACAAAGGAAGGCCATAAGGACAGTTACTTTCCCACAAAATGGCCACATGGCCATCCAAAATAAAAAGACACAAGTGATACACACAGTAAGTAACAAACAACAACATAAATAAATCGCCACAGAAGAACCGCCTTGGAACGGTCAGTGGAAAGATTTCCACTGAGGGGCTTAAATCGATTTTACGTGGCCACAATCCTCGTCCTTACTTCCGTCGCGATTTAGACAAAATATTTGTCCAGTCCGCATGAAGGCCTCCTAACTCATCAGTGCAACATCTCCGTGAACACAAAAAAATCAAAGAACCACAGAGGTGAGACAACGGTGAGGACTCGACAGCAAGAAACCACTGAAATGCTGGAGCAAAAGAAAACCAACAGTTAGACTCCGATGGGCCCGACCAGAGACAGAGCATCAGGCACCAACCAACATTGCCTTGAATTAGATCTCTCTAATTCTCAATAAGCCTTTACGTTGGAGCCGTCATAGAATCTGAGGCCTGACCCACCGGCGTGCAATTAAAGAGGGAAGCAAAGTTGCCAACCGTGATTGGGTTAACTACCATGCATGCAGTCTGTCGTATAATATCCATGTTGTACCCAATCTTTTTATATCGAAGAATGATTTTACGAAATTGGGTACTAAAGTCATTGCGGTTATATATTTTTCTGAATTTATATACTAAGTCACCATAAAATTCGGGTTCCGATAGACCTTGTTGCAGAAGAGGTTTAAGTCCAATATTGAATTTTGAAATTAAATCAAAATGGCGTCTATAAAATTTTGAAAAGGCTTTGCGTAGTTTATGGTACCGATAACCCTGATTAAGAAGTTTAGCCGTTAATAATTTATTACGAGTGTTGAAGTCAGTTACATGACTACACACTCTAGCAAATCGAATTAATTGCGAAATATAAACGCCATAGGATGGCGCACGAGGAACATCACCATCTAAAAAGGAAAATTTACAATCTCAAAATCAAAGTCATCGCGTTTATCATAAATTTTGCACGAAACAAATCCATCTACAATAGATGGATGTAAATCTAAAAACGGGGCCTCGGTATCAGAAGAATTTGCTTTATTTAACTGAAGTTCTGGGGGGTAAATCTGACTGATCAAACCATCGAAATAGGTGTTATCAATATTTAATAAATCATCTAAATATCTAGAAGTGGAGCTAAAAGCTTCAATAATTTCAGATTGGTTATCAATGGAAAGCGACAACATGAAGTCTCTTTCATAACAATACAAGAACAGATCAGCCACAAGATGTGCGCAATTCGTACCCATCGGAATACCCACAATTTGTCTAAATAACTTAGTACCGAATCTAATATAAATATTATCAAGTAGAAAAGTGAGGGCATCACACACTTTCTGACATGACCAAAGTGTATAATTCCTATGCTCTTTAGAAGTGAAAAATGCATTTCTGACATTACATGCAAGATAGAGAGAATCTTCTCTGTGAAAAGCCCAATCAATTAAATCATTAAGCTTTTTTTTTATAAGATTATGAGGAAGTGTAGTGTAAAGAGTGGAAAAATCGTAAGTAGACAGACTTGAAGCACGAAAATTGAAAGACATGAATGTCATTTTTCAATTTTCACATAATCAATATTCCGATCATTTGCCTTCACTTCTATTTTGAAAGTTCTTATTATGTCATTGCAACTAAACTAAAGAACCAACATAGAAAGTAGAAGTAAAACAATGATCAGGAATTGATACAATTAACTTACTCCACCCATAAAAGACACCAAAGGGAAAGAAATACAAACATTAAGCGACCAGACCATAATGGAAACCTAAACAAAGGAAGGCCATAAGGACAGTTACTTTCCGACAAAATGGCCATATGGCCATCCAAAACCAAAAGACACAAGTGATACACACAGTAAGTAACAAACAACAACATAAATAAATCGCCACAACCAACATAGAAACCTGCTTTCAGCAATCTTCTATCTGCCATATGATTTCAGGCCTACTGCTCATTTTTATCGGTTGCCATTGGAAACCAAAATTAAAAAAAAAAAACTTGAAAAAAAAAAAGAAAAACTTCGAAAAAATCATCTCCTAAGAAACCATTTGCTCTATGAGGCCGAGTGTTTATAGAAATATTCACCGTATTTGCCTTTACAGGTTTTGTTTTTATATGAAAGTTGGTTCTTTAGTTTAGTTGCTATGACAAAAAAAGAACTTTCAAAATAGAAGTGAAGGCAAATGATCGGAATATTTATTATGTGAAAATTGAAAAATGACATTCATGTCTTTCAAGTTATTTTGTCAAACTTCCATGGAAATGTTCCTTAAACACTGTTCTTTCTGTCGTATTAGGGCCCCGCAAAATTTTTGCAGGTGTCCTATAGTAATCACCCTGTCCATTTTCCCGTCCGTCTGTCCGTCCACATTTTTCATGTTTTTAGCTTACCAGACCCGAAGGCTCCGGGGGAGCTAATAGGATGGCAGGCCTCCGTCGTCCGTCGTCGTCCACACTTTCAAACTGCAATATCTCGGCAACCTGCAGGTTGTTTTCAATTAAACTTCATATGTGGTGTACACTAGATGTGGGAACAATGACATAGTATGTTTTGTGAGAATCAATTGCAAAGTCTGGTTGTCATGGCAACCATTTACCAAAAGCTTGTGCCCTCTCTAGCACATTCATTTTTGGCCTGATCCTTCTTAAACTGATATATATTGTAGAAATCACAAAAATCTGGGACGGGTTTGAAAACGGGCCAGGTCCGATCATTTTTGGTGGAGTTATGACCCCTTTTAAATTTATGACAACATTCTCAATAGGTTCCCATTGCTAACTATTGTAAAATGCTTGTGACCAGCATAACTCATTCATTTCTGATTGGATCTTCATGAAACTCTGTCAGAGTTTTTACAATTACAGAAACCTTACAGCGCACACGCATTTGTTTCGTATTTGTAACGCGTGAGGTTCGAACTCGTGATTCACGCTTTTCAGTTGCGCATGCCATTTTAGCCAATCAATTGCTTAAGTGAATAACGCGATATTGCGCATAAATCGCGATTGGTACTCAGCCAATCAAACCTGAGTGTCGAAAACGCAGAGATTGCACATTCACAGACTGCTTCACGTTTCAAAAGCAACCAATCAATACTGCGTAACGATTTCGCACTTATCGTTATTTTTTTTTTATTTTTTTTTTTTATTTCTTCAAATTTTTCGTGTTTCAGATTTTTTTTCCGTTTGAACATAACATATCTGATTATTTCCGAAAGCAGGACTAGTCAATTAACCATTTACATTTGCCTGGCGGTAAAAGGTCAAAATATGGGTACTGCATAGTGATTGAAGTTGACTGCCGAAATGCAGGATGTTTATTGACCAAAAGTTTTATGCCACCCAGATGCAAAGATAGCTGTTTAAAACAAAACCGCATTATCGTCAGTTATTCTAGACGTCCGAAATAATTCATGTTCATTCACTCACAGGAGAGGCTCATTTTTTAAATTTATCATTTTTGTAATTATCTTTTGTTTAATTTACCTTTTTGACCAAATGGAATCTTCCACCTTATATATAGTACTAGTCCATTTCAAATTCAGGAAAATCAGGTTGTGTTTTCTTCTTAATATATTTGGAAAATGCCTGGACCCTTTGCATATAATGTAGGCTCTGATTCGACATCTACTTCTGCTGCAACTGATCTGTGTCTGCATTTTTGTCATCTGGCGAAAAATGGAATCTTCCACCTTATTAATAGAACATGTCCATTACAGAATTAAAGAGTATGAGGTTGTGTTTTCTTCAAAATGTATAATCTGGAAATTGCTTGAACGTTTTTGCAAACAAAGAAGGTCCTGATCAGACGCCTAATTCTGCTAGGTCTAATCTGGATATGCACTTTTTGCCATTTGGCGCCAAATGGGATCTTCCACCTTCTTCAAAATTTATTTTGAAAATTTGTCTGAACCTTTTGGAAACAATGTAGGCCCTGATCAGGAGCCTAGGTCCGCTGCGTATGAGCTTGGTCTGTACTTTTTGTTAATTTGCGCCAAACGGCATCTTCCCTTACGAGAACACGCCTATACCAATACATTGTAAATTTTACCACCTAAAAAGGAAAATTATCAGATCAAACATTGTGATACTTTTCTTATGTCTGCTCAAAACATAGATTGTGGATACTCGTTAGAACCGCCTTGGCGATGCGGTTCTAACTATTACCACCAATCTGTATTTTTGAGCAGAAATAAGAAAAAAATATACACTTTACAAAAGAGGAGTTTAAGGGGTCAAAATTATATAGACAAGTTTTCGTGATGTACCTAGAAAATAGTACAAGACCATTTCAAAATTTAAGTGTGTAAATTGTTTTTTCTTCAAAATTTCCGAAATAATTTGTGTTCAGTCACTCATAGAAGTGGTCCATTTTTTATTTATTTATATTTGTAATTTTCTTTTATTTTGCTTAATTGACCCATTTTAATTTTTACCAAAAGGAATCTTTAGTTCATTTTTAAAATTAGGACAATCATGTTTTGTTTTCTTTGAAATTTATTTGGGAAATGACTGAAATTTTTTGCATATAATCTAGGCCCTGATCAGATGCCTACTTTTGCTGCGTCTGATCTGAGTCTGTTTCTTTTACCATTTTGCGCCAAAAGGAATCTTCCACCTTGTAAATAGAATAGGTCTGTTTTAAAATTGCAAACAACGCGAGTCCTTATCGGACGCCTACTTCTGCGGGTCTGATCTGGATCTGCACTATTTGCCATTTGGTGCCAAATGGGATCTTCCACCCTGAATGGCACAATACCATTTCAGAATTAAAGGGTGCGATGTTTTGTTTTCTTGAAAATTTATTTTGAATGTGTCTGAGCCTTTTGGAAACAATGTAGGCCATGACGCCCTAGTTCTGATGCGTTTGATCTGGGTCTGTACTATTTCCAACTGGCGCCAAATTGAATCTTCCACCTTGTAAATAGCACAAGATCATTTCAAAATTTAAGAGTATGAGGTTGTGTTTTCTTCAAAATTTATTTTCATTTTGAAAATGTCTGAAGCTTTCGGAAACAATGCAGGCCCTGGTCAGACGCATAGTTCTTTTGCGTCTGAACTGTGTCTCCACTGTTTGCCATTTGGCGCTAACCTTAATGGACTTTTATTTATATATTCATTATTTTTATTTGTTCCAAACAGAGATTGTAGGTACTTCATTATGAAAATACGACTGTACAAATCTATTGAATTTTTTTACCACCAAAACTGAACATTTCCCGTCTGAAAATTCTGATGATTTTAACATTTCTGCACAAAATATAGGTTGTGGGTACTCGTTAGTGCCGACTCGGCAAGGCGGTCTAAAGGGTATCCACAATCTATATTTTGTTTAGAAATAAGAAGAATAATTTATACCCCTTAAACCCCAGTTTTACAATATAAAAGTTGGGTTTAGCGGGATCAGAATTCTATAGGTGTGTTTTCGAGATGTGTTAGAAAACACTTGAAACACCCATGACAAGGCAGTTCTGATGAGCGCCCACAAACAAGTAAATAGACGCGACTTGTCAGGGTGAATTATTAACCTCTCTTGATCCCCTACCTGTCTGACATTCCTCAGAATACCACGAGTTTGTATTATCTCTTAACTGCCAGTAATTAGGGCGTTATGCAATTCATTTAAATATAAAGGTAATTGTGTTTGTTTTTCCAAAGGAATCGATACTGATAAGAGAGACCAATACCACCATTAATGCATGAATGAATTTAAAAAAAAATAAAAACAAAAAAGGGTCAAACACACGAGCAAAGAGAATTTTGATTGGCCCATGTTCTCTCGCACTCACGCGTTTTATGGACAATTACCTGTCTTATTCTTACTGGTTGGAATTCTCTCGTACAGGAACGCGTATTGAGTTTACCTAATGCGTTTTGAATAATCACTTTTATTTGGCTGATATAAAGCGCATTGCAATCGCGTTTGAACGCGATGAACCGCGTATTGAAACGCAAAAAATTACACGCTTGCAATGCGCGTGTGTCACGCAGACAAAACGCGACAATGGTTAAGTTCTTCTCGGGCGTATCTGTATCTCTATGAAACCTAGGCCAAGTTTAAAACTGAGTCATGTTTGGCCAAAAACTTGGTCAGTTGGTCAAATCTTAGAAAAACCTTGTGTACACTCTAGAAGGAGATTTTTTTATCCAATATTCATGAAACTTTGTCAGAATATTTATCTTTACGAACTTTAGACTATAATGGAAAGTGGATCATGTTGGATCAAAAACTAGGTCACTAGGTCAGATCTTATAAAAATCTTGTGTACACGCTAGAAGGCGCATTATTTATCCAATCTTCATTAAACTTTGTCAGAATTCTGATATTTATGAACTTTAGACTAAAATGGAAACTGGGTCATGTTGGGTCAAAAGCTAGGCCACTAGGTCAAATCTTAGAAAAACCTTGTGTACACTCTAGAAGACACATTTTTTATCCAATCTTCATGAAACGTTGTCAGAAATTATATCTTTATGCACTTTAAAGTGAAATGGAAATGTTGGGTTAAAAACAAGGTCACTAGGTCAAATCTTAGAAAAATCTTGTGTACACTCTAGAAGACACATTTTTTATCCAATCTTCTTAACCCTTTGCCAGAATATTCATCTATATGCACTTTAGACTAAAGTGGAAACTGGGTTATGTTGGATCAAAAACTAGGTTACTAGGTCAAATCTTTGAAACCCGTGTAAACAATCTGGAAGGAACATTTTTCATCCTATCTTCATGAGACTTAGTCAGAATGTATATCTTTATGAACTTTAGACCGAAGTGGAAACTGGGTCATGTTGGGTTTTGATATTTGGTATGAATTTGTACCTAGTGGACCTCTATCAAGATTGTTCAAATTATAGCCCTGGGGCCCCGCGCCAGGGCCCACCGGTTTTACATAGACTTATATAGTGAAAACCTTAAAAAATCTTTTTCCCTTAAACCCATAAGCCCAGGTCTTTGATATTTGTAATGAAGCTTCATCTAGTGGACCTCTACCATGATTGTTCAAATTATAGCCCTGGGGCCAAAATGCCCCCGCACCAGGGCACACCAGTTTGTCTGAAACCAGATGGCCCATTCGTTTGAAATTTGGTATGAAGTTGTATCTAATGGGCCTATACCAAGATTGTTCAAATTATAGCCCTGGGGCCAAACATACCCTGGCGACAGGACTCACCGGTTTTACATAGACTTATATAGGGAAAACCTTTAAAAAATCTTCCTGTCTGAAACCAGAAGGCCCAGGTCTTTGATGTTGGGAATGAAGCCTCGTCTAGTGGACCTCTAACGTTTTTTTTTTTTTTTCAAATTAAAGTCCTGGGATCAAAAATGGCCCCGGACCCCACTGGTTTTACTTATACTTACATAGGCATTTTTTCTGTGAAACTAGAAGGCCAATGCCTTTGGTATTTGGTAGGAAGTTGCAGAAGGCCAAGGTCAATGGTGTTAGGTATGAAGCTTCATCTAGCTGACCTCTACCAAGATTGTACAAATTATAGCCCTGGGGCCACAAAATTCCCCAAGCAGGGGCCCACTGATTTTACATAGATTTATATATGGAACACCTTTAAAAATATTCTCGTCTGACACCAGAAGGTTCAGGTATTGTATTGTTAGTAAGACTGACTACTGGTGCACTAGGACCTCTCTACCAATGTCCAAATAGTGACATACGAGTCAGCTCTGTATTGTCACAGGGAACCACTGACTCATATGTCTACTTTTATATTCTAAACATTGCTTATGATCATCTGGTGACAGGTGAGCGATACAGGGCCATCTTGGCCCTCTTGTTTCTTACTAACTTACAAACCGCCAATCGCATCAACTTCAAACTTTAAATATAAGGTCACAACCACAATACACAATTTCTTGGCAAGTTATGTATCACTACCTACAATATTGTTCGATTTAGGCCCCTTTCAAAAATTCACAATTTAAGCATATTTTCCACTTTTTGGTCATAATTTCAAACCCGTAACAGATATTCAAATGAAACTTCCTGCAGTTATCCACAGTGACAATACACACATGTGTAGCAAATAGCAATAACTCGAGCTTTAATACATTCTGACTTATGCCCCTTTATCCGTCCGTCAGTCTGTTTACATTTTTCAGGTGTTTTTGTTTAATAAGTTACACAACGACATACGCATAAACTTATAACTTTAACAACAACACACAGTTGCATTACAAATTATGTAACTCTAGCTACAATATTGTTAGATGTATGCCCTTATGAAAAAAATCAAAATTTCAGAATTATCGTCTTTTTTCTTTCGTTATAATTTCAAAACCGTTACAGATATTTCATTTGACCTTGCTGTAGGTATTGGCAGTGTAAATACACACATCTGTAGTAAGAGGCAACAACTCAAGTTTTAATACATTTTGACTTATACCCAGTAAAAAAGTTCAAGAAATAGCATACAACGTTCACACAAGGTTGTTACTCTGACGCGCCATTTTCATAATAACGCTGACATGCTGTTTGTACTTCCAGTATAAAGGTACGAACCTGGCACAACGCTTAGTTTTCTTCTGATTAATTCCACGATCCATAACATTTTGGTGCCGTAACCAACCGCCCCAGTATTCAGCATATTTTTGCAGAAACTCATCTCAACCGGAGCGCCACACCGCAAGGTTGTAGAAGGACTGCTACAGAGAATAACCGCGGAGTTTTGTTCCGAAGAAATCAGTGCGATTCTTGACGGGAAAATGGACAAAGTTGTGTTGCTGAAGCAGCTCAGCGAGAAGGTTCTTTCACAGACGGATGTGACTGACATTGAAACTGAAATCATTGAATCAGAGAAGTACATGATCGACCTGAAAATTAGGACCCGAAAGGTAAGAAGAGAGTTCGAGAAACAGGACGAGACTCAGAGCCGGGTTGCTTCGTCAACGGAACCTGCAGTCAGTGGGGGAAATAGTCTGGAGGAAAACACAACAATACGGCATCGCAGCAGCACTCCATTAGATCGGAAGTGTGTTCACCTGCTGTATCTTCTTCTGCACCACAGCTTAGGTTACCAAAGTTAGCATTGTCTTCTTTCAGCGGAAACATTCTGGGACGCGTTTGAATTACGCATTCATCATCATTTCTGCCTTGCCTGATGTCCAAAAGTTTAGTTTTTTGAAATCACTGACACAGGTCGCCGCTGCTAGAGCTATAGATGGTTTTCTACTCACAAATGCAAAATATGCCAAGGCAATTGAACTCTTGCGTGAACGATTTGGCCAGCCTCACACGATAATTATTGTATATATGCAAGCGTTGTTGGAGATGCCACGACCAAGTAAAGGGTTACAGAGTCTATTAGCAGTTTACGACAATCTTGAGACATACATCGGAGGTGTTGAGTCTTTTGGACAGAGCCAGGACAGCTACGGAAGTTTGCTGGTTCCGATCGTCATTGACAAACGCCCGCCTCAAGTACGAAGCAACATGGCCCGGTGATTGGACCATGGATTTACTTTGAATGGCTTTGAAGAACAAAATCAACATCCTACTAGCCTGGTACCGAACCGAACCCACAGGCGTGACGGGATCCACAGTTTCGTTTCTTGCCGGGTCCAAAACCGGATTTACTCATCAGAAACATAATCAGAATATTATTGTTACTGGTGACACGTCAGATGACATTCATATACCAGGACCTGTGATGGGAAGTTCGCCCCTAGCTCTCACCAAAGAGGTTGTTGAAATAATCGATTCGATAAAGGCATTCCAATCTCTTATGGTCCGGGGGAAGACAGATTCTTTATAAATGTAAGTTGTTGCAATACGGGTCTGAAACGCCAATGAATGATGATTTCTAAAGTGCCTAGCTGGGGGAACAAGGTCATCTGTTGGAATACTGACAGCACCTTTTAGACCTTTGTATAAAAGTATGAGCCTACTATCTTTTCTCCTTGTCTTGAGAGACTCCTATCTTAATTGTCCTAGTATTCGAGTCATGCTCCCAGTTTTAAAGTAGAAGTAAAACAAAGATCAGGAATTGATACAATTAACTTACTCCACCCATAAAAGACACCAAAGGGAAAGAAATACAAACATTAAGCGACCAGACCATAATGGAAACCTAAACAAAGGAAGGCCATAAGGACAGTTACTTTCCCACAAAATGGCCATATGGCCATCCAAAATTAAAAGACACGAGTGATACACACAGTAAGTAACAAACAACAACATAAATAAATCGCCACAGAAGAGCCGCCTTGGAACGGTCAGTGGAAGATTTCCACTGGGGGGCTTAAATCGATTTTACGTGGCCACAATCCTCGCCCTTACTTCCGTCGCGATTTAGACAAATAATTTGTTCAGTCCGCATGAAGGCCTCCTAACTCATCAGTGCAACATCTCCGTGAACACAAAAATCAAAGAACCACAGAGGTGAGACAACGGTGAGGACTCGACAGCAAGAAACCACTGAAATGCTGGAGCAAAAGAAAACCAACAGTTAGACTCCGATGAGCCCGACCAGAGACAGAGCATCAGGCACCAACCGACATTATCTCTCTAATTCTCAATAAGCCTTTACGCTTATCTATCCAGTTTAAAGCAGTATTTGCTTGTTACAAATCTAGCAGCTCTATTCTAAACTTGTTTTTCAATTTCTTTTTTAAGGACCACTCCGCCGGTGTCCCAGATGCAACTGCCCTTATTCCAACACTGGGCGAACAAGTTCTTTATATGCTGCTTCTTTTACATCCTGGGACACTGATGAAGATTTCACCTCGGGTCCCTGGCGTTCTATTTACTTTAGTACGCATGTTGTTAATATGTGAATTCCATCTCAAATTTTGTGTGAGTGTCACACCAAGGTATTTAATGGATGCCACGTTCTCGAGGACCGTTCCCTCTAAGGTGTAAGAAGCTTCAATTTTATTTGTTCTGTTCCAAGTTATCTGTATAATATTGCATTTAACGGGCTGAAATCTCATGCCCCATTTCGTGCCCCACATCCTAATATATCTATATCATTCGGAAGTTCCATTGTGTCCTCTGTATCTCTAATGTCCCGGTAGCAAACACATTCGTCTGCGAACAGTCTTATTTCTGAGTCATTGTCAGTGGAAATATCATTAATGTACAGGGAGAATAACAGTAGACTAAGAAAGTCCCTTTTGGGACTCAAGACAAATCTGGTGCCCACTCTGAAGATTCACCATTAACAACAACGCACTGTTGTCTGTAGCAGAGAAAGGAATCTATCCAGTTGAGAGTATTTCCCCCATTTCCATACCCAAATAACTTAGATTTAAGTAGTTCATGTGGTTGACTGTCAAAGCTTTCTCGAAGTCCAGAATAAATATGTCTACCTGCCCCCCTTTGTCAAAGATTTTTCACGGTCATTAATAATTGTGCTCAACTCAGTTTCACTACTATGCCTTTTCCTAAATGCATGTTGTTATCTGTCTGACTAAAGTTTATGTTCATCCAAGTGGGTCATGATGTTTGAGCAGACTATATGTTCAAGACTTTTACACAGAACACAAGTCAGAGACACAGGGCGATAATTACGGGCAAGAGCCCTTTCTCCTTTTTTCAAGAGTGGGAAATGTTCGCTAGGAGCCATTCTTTGGGGATTTCACTCGTGTCAAGATGCTAACGAAACAGGTGTGAATAAGCTGGACCTAACTCTTTTGCTGATTCCTTAAGAACTCTATGATGTAGCTCATCAGGTTCCAAAGCTTCAGTGAAGTTTAAGCCTTTAAGTAACTTGATCAATCCTGCCGATGACACAACAATAGTATCCATCAATGGGGCCGATCTTCTGGTCAATGGACCGAACCTCCATGAGCTCAGTTTTATTAAACGCATCATTGAATTGACCAACTAGTTCCTCTGCCCTTTCAGAGTCTGGTTCAGCAAACCCATTCCCTCCTCTTTTATTAAGGGGTGGGATGCCCTGCCTGTCTTTCTTTTTATAATTGATACATCTGTAGAAATCTCTTGGATTTATCTTTACATCACCTACCAAGTTATTCACATACAATTTATGCTGATTTTATTTTTTATCTCAGTCTTGATCTCACGTCTCAATTTTTCAAATTTTGTCCGGAGTTTACTACTTCCCGTCTTTGAATCTTATTTCTTATGCGAAATTTGCTTCTTAATTCTGGTGCGATCCAGGGAATCTAAGATACAGATCTACTAGTTTTTGGGAAGATAAGATTTTCGGCCGAAGTAAAGATGGAACAAGTTATCAAATTAAAATTCTCCTGGACTGATCGAGCATCTGAACGACCATTAAAGTATTTCTTCCTTGCAAATCTGAGCGCATCCTTCATCGTAGTTTAATCGTCACTTTTTTATATGAGTTCACCTTCGTCCGAGTCTTTTTTGATGGAATATGTATTTTTACATATCCAGAAACGACATTATGATTACTTAGTTTGTCTGGAGACTGAATGTCTTCAAAATGTCCTGGCAAAGTTGTAAAAATCAGATCCAATGTGTTCTTATCACTAATTGGAAAGTTAACAATTTGTTCTAAGCTACGATCGTTAATAATGTCAATTAACATATATGGCTTGGCGGCCATTTTGGTCATGTAACCTGGACCCCATGAGCAAATTTTGGTTTCCCCCCATCCCATAGAGGCTCCATATGAAATTTGACTTCAATCGGCCCAACGGTTTCCGAGGAGAAGCAGTTCGAAAATTTTCACATTTTTCGCCTCGGCGAGGCTATACTAAATGGAATGTAATATTTCGCAAGTTCATTGGTTAGATCTCATTGATATCTATCAGTATGCCAAAAATTGTTTAAATATTCCAACAAAAGCATATGTGTCAAAGTTTGACCTAGGCAGAAAGAAGGTCAAGATCAACCCAGGGTCACCATTTTAGCAATTTATGATGGGCCTACGTCCCAGATGCTATTCATCAAGTTTCGTGGAAATCTGCCCTGTGGTTCTGGAGAAGACTATTTTTGAAGGATTTTTACCATATATGGCTTGGCGGCCATTTTGGTCATGTAACCTGGACCCCATGATCAAATTTTGGTTTCACCCATCCCATAGAGGCTCCATATGAAATTTGACTTCAATCGGCCCAACAGTTTCCGAGGAGAAGCAGTTCGAAAAATTTCACCTTTTTCGCCTCGGCGAGGCTATACTAAATGGAATGTAATATTTCAGTTCATTGGTTAGATCTCATTGATATCTATCAGTATGCCAAAAATTGTTTAAATATTCCAAGCGGTTAAGTCATTATCACCAATTTTCACAAACGGGTTACGGACGGACAGACAGACAGACCTTATATGGCTTGGCGGCCATTTTGGTCATGTGACCTGGACCCCATGAGCAAATTTTGGTTTTCCCCATTCCATAGAGGCTCCATATGAAATTTGACTTCAATCGGCCCAAAAGTTTCCGAGGAAAAGCAGTTCGAAAATTTTCACATTTTTCGCCTCGGCGAGGCTGTACTAAATGGAATGTAATATTTCGCAAGTTCATTGGTTAGATCTCATTGATATCTATCAGTATGCCAAAACTTGTTTAAATATTCCAAGCGGTTAAGTCACTATCACCAATTTTCACAAACGGGTTACGGACGGACGGACAGACTGACTGACAGAATGACAGAATGACACGGTGATTTTAGGGCACTCTTAGAAATCAACCGACTTCAGTCGGTCGCTTTTTCTGCGGGTCGTGCAATTAATATTTGTCCTTCAGACTGGCTCAACATTGTGCCTTGTTTGCTGAGCGTGTCGGGCCAAACAATGTCTCTGCAGCTGAGGTCACCTAGAACATGTACAGCCGGAAGATTACTGTGACTTAATGTTTTCGACCGTACCATTTGGTCGTCGATACCAACTTGATACGAAGTGAGATGTTTTATTTGCAAAAACCTTAACCCAGATTCAATGTCGTTTTCCAGTTCCATGGAAGGCATGTGAGGGATATCCCTCTGAATGAGCACCCCATCGCCATGAGAATTCCTATCTTTTCTATAGACAATGTACTGGCAAGTTTCAAGGAAAAGATCAGATGATGTAACTGAACTGCCTATCTTTGTTTCCTGCACACCAAACCTGAATCAGACCGTCGCAGCGAAGAGAAGAAATGTCAGTTTTGCGGAGACAAACACCTGTCTAACGACTGCCAGGAAGAACTTGCCGTTTTTCTGCACGAAAACAGATAGTCAAACGGCAACATTTGTGTTTCAATTGTCTGGGAAATCACCTCGTTTCTTCATGCCGATCCAACAACCGTTGCCGTACCTACCACTAGACGCACCATTCGAGCATTTGCGATCGTCAGCTAAACCGATAAGGACAGTCGACATCAAATGCTGCAGCTTCAACTTCATCTCTGCTTCGTTCCTGCTGTTCCCGAGACTTTGATGAAACAATCATTGTAGATAGAAGCACACATCGAATCCAGTAGTTCTGACACCTACTCATCTGGTGTATGGACGACGCATAACCTGCTTGCGTTACCGGGATTTTCCAGGCGACAGCTACAACATCCGGCTCTGGGGAACCAGTCCAGCCTCAGCAAAAGAGCAAGAGTCGTTGTAACGCTGACCAGTTATTTTAGGCAGCGCTGGAAGTCAGATTATCTCACAGCGTTGCGAGAATCCCAACGGAGAATGGGTACCAACGACAAGACGATCACGATCGGCGACGTCGTATAGATCCACGTCGGCGTCGCTCCACGACAACATATTCCATTTATTCAAAGATTACTTGTGGCCAACTGTATAGCTGACTTCTAGTTAACACGGTTTCAGATGCATAATGTGAAATGCATAATGTTGTAGCGCTTCTTCCAGAGACTGCGCAGTGTGCGATGTATTTTCAAGTGATTAAAGGGTATCATTCTTCATAATTTAACATATCATTGTAATGCTATTAACCCTTCTTTTGCTGAATATTCATTTAAGCCACACCCATTTCTGTCTATCAACCAATCAAATTACTTGATGTAATTTATTGCTACAAATTCATAAGCTGAATGTCAAACAGTGTAGATCCTGATCAGATGGCTTCTTCAGAAGCCATCTGATCTGGATCTACACTGTTTGCAAAGATAGGGGTTGTCGTGAACAGCAAGCTAAGGTTAACATAAAGACTTTGTGGCGCGGGAAAATGTTAAGAAGTTCAGGAAATAGCATAAGACGTCCACACAACGTTGTTACTCTATCGCGCCCTTTTCATAACGCCACTTTCCATATAACGTGGACATGTTGCAGGCCTTCCTTAGGTCTTAAAAAAGTGGCGTTTGCAAATGTCTTTATTGGTCGTTTAAGGATTAATGCGCGGCTAATAAGGTATTGCGCGTACTGTACGAACACAGGAAATAGAAGTAAAACAAAGATCATGAATCGATCTTACTCGGTCCATCAAAGACACCAAAGGGAAAGAAAGACAAACATGGAGCAACCAGACCATAATGGAAACCTAAACAAAGGAAGGCCATAAGGACAGTTACTTTCATACAAAATGGCCAAATGGCCATCCAAAATAAAAAGACACAAGTGATACACACAGTAAGTAACAAACAACAACATTAATAAACCGCCACTGGGGGGCTTAAATCGATCGATTTTACATGGCCATAATCCTCGCCCTTACCTCTGTCGCGGTATACACTAATTTTGTTTAGTCCGCATGAGGGCTTCCTAACTCATCATTGTAACATCTCCGAGAACATACAAATAAAAAAACTACAGAGATGAAACAAGGTTGAGGACTCGACAGCATACAACAACAGAATTGCTGGAGCAAAAGAAAACTAACATTTAGACTCCGGGGGCCCGACCAAAGACGGGGATCGAGGTGCTTCTCCTCCACAACTTTCTTGCAGAATGTGTTGGTCAAAACCAAAATAAAAAAAGTAATCGCTGAAAAAAGCGCGGCAAAAAAGATATAATCAGTGACATGTAAAAGTAGATTTTGTTTAGATTGTCTTCTAACGTTTCAGAGTACGTGTTCCTAGTCAATAACGATGGAATAAACAGTAAAATGCCTATATTAAGGCCACCTTTTCAACTGTTCCAAAGTGGTCTTTGAAACCACTTCTGAACAGTTCCAAAGGTGGTACTAGACCATAGAGAAGTGTGGCCGGACAACACGAAGAAAGAATAACAGCACCCTCTAAATAAGCTTTTAAAGCAGAATAAGTCTTAATTTTAGGTGGTCTTAATAGCGGAATTGCACCGTATATTTACTGTCGAGTTTTAAGGGGATTTGGTACACCTTCAGGTGAGGCAACACCTGCAAAAGTGTTATAGAGTCCCATGTCAATAGGGGTCAACTCTTTAAGGAAAGAATTTGCTCCTGGGGACCAAATTCTTTCCTTTAAGAGTTGACTCCTTTGTCCGCGGGACAGAGCTTAAAGAAAAGCGAACAGGAAGTTCCGAAAATTGTCTCCCTTTGAAACATGGCGGAAACATCAGCCAGGTGTTCCCAATCCGCTTAAGGCTTTGAACACTTTTGGAACAATAACAACTTGTTCGATGCAGTTCTATCAATTGAGGAGTGTTCATAGATACAGACCAGAATGATTTGTTTTTTGATGTTCTATAGAATGCAGCTATGTTTTATGTTTTTATCAGAATTGCTTCATCTAGCCGATTGAAATGAGTGCACACAAGATACCTTTTGAAGATTAAATGAGAAAAATCCCTGTTTACAGTCGAACGTTGACAGGGATCGCAGGATCGATCCCGGGCTTCTCCAGACTTTCGGATGAGTCTTTAAACCGAGGTCCCGTCTCCGTATGACCTTAGCTGTTGGTGGGACGTAAAACTAAAACTCACTCACTCACTCACTCACAGTCGAACGTTGATGGATGACCATGCGGGAATCTGTTTAAGACAGTGGTTTTGTTTGTTTGACTTGAGGTTATACCACGGGTGGTAATCAGGGGAACTAACTCGAAAATGAGTCAATGGAAATTTGTTACCTCGACACATCCGGGAACTCTCGAGCTAGCTCCATCACCAGAAAATTTGTAAACAAAGGTAGATCTCGAAGAGTTTTATCACCATTTTATTTCTTTGTAAGCTACTTATAAAAAAAAAATCCGACAATGCAGTGCCAAATAGAAATTATTTAACTTTGTACCCGCTAGAATTTGCCATGGGAATTTGCCACGCTGGAGTATGAATGAAAGGAAACTTTTTATCACGGACCTGAAAAATTGTCTATTTATGTCAACACGGAGATTGTGGCCTACGAATTTTTTCATTTTCCGTCGAAAGTACGCCCTTCACACCCCCAGAAGCAACATCCCTACTGAAATGAAACATGGACAGTTTGAAAAAAGCAAAACTCTTGGCCGTGATAACGTAACAAGCGACTTATAACGAAATTACTGTCCGAGCTAGTCTTCTCGACAATGAGACAGTTCACTCGACATGGAGATAGTCCCTCATAAACGAAGATGAAACATTCATCAGATGACTGGGGCCTGATTCGATGTCTTTCTATGGAACCACCCAGTTTATCCAACTGGTTTCTTTATCTCTGGCTGGTGGGCCTGGTGGTTTAGTGTGCTGTCTGTCTGGTTGAACCATTTAGCTGCAAACTCAAATTGAGATTTGACATGATACATTGTTATATTGAATTTTCGGTTTTCTTATCAGATGGGCGCTTTTGCAAGGAAAAGGTTCCAAAGGACTATTCCTGAGCAGAAAAAATACCAGACAAGCAACCAAAAAATATATTCCTGTGCTAGAAAAGAAACGTATATTATAATGGCGCCTTTTTACTTTTTATTCCCTAGATTATTATAGTTAGTCATGAATCATTTGACTAAGTATCATCCTTAAATTTTGAGTATTATATCCGATAGAGGATCTACTTAAAATGCCTTTTTACGAATATAACTAACCCTACTTTTTGGCATCGGCAATATAATTCATGGGTATCACTAGTTCGAGCCTTTGATTAAGTGATATCAATAAGTAAACTTACTTTCA
Source organism: Lucinisca nassula (assembly GCA_963580285.1). Taxonomy (NCBI): domain Eukaryota; kingdom Metazoa; phylum Mollusca; class Bivalvia; order Lucinida; family Lucinidae; genus Lucinisca; species Lucinisca nassula. The sequence continues at coordinate 96,938,719 of OY757011.1, forward strand.
GAAACGACAATTTTGCATATTTCTTCCCTCTAACTTATGATTCAACATCCATCCATCCATTGATCCGTTCTAAATAGGGAGGGGGCGAAGCAACTAGGTGGGCGAAACGACTCAGTGGGGGGGGGGGGGGGGGGGTGGGGGGGGGGGGCGAAAATACCAGGCATTGGGGCGAAACAACTAGGGATGCAAAATGGGGGCGAAACGACCAGGGAGAACGATGTGGCGGGGGACGTCTTTGGGGGCATAGTATCTTGTTACCCCAGTAGCCAGGGGTTAAGAAACCAGTTGGATAAACTGCTATGGACCATAGAAATACATCGAATCAGTCCGCAGTCATCAGATGAATGTTTATATCTTCGTTCTTTGAGGGCACAACATGTATCTCCATGTCGAATAAACTAGCTCCTTGTCGAGAAGACTCTAACTCGGACAGTAATTTCGTCGCAAGTTACGTAATCACGGCCAAAATTTTTTGCTTATTTCATACTTTCCATGTTTCATTTCTCTAGGGATGTTGCTTGGGGTGGGGGGGAGTGAATGGCGTACTTTTGACGGAAAATGAAAAACCAAATGCCAAAATCTCCGTGTTGATATAAATTGACAATTTTTCAGGTCTGTGATAAAAAGTTTCCTTTCATTCATACTCCAGTGATGCAAATTTCCATGGCAAATTCTAATAGGGTACAAAGTTAAATCAGTTCTATGTGGCACTGCATTGCCGGATTTTTTTTACAAATAGCCTACAAAGAAAAAATGGTGAAAAAACTCTCTCAGAGTTACCTTTGTTTACTTGTTTTCTGGGGATGGAGCTAGCTCGAGAGTTCCCGGATGTGTCGAGGGAACAAATTTCCATTCACACATTTTCGAGCTAGTTCCCCTGATTACCACCCGTGTTTACGTAACCGTCAACACTATACATGTCATTTGTGAGACGTTGCTTCCGATTTTTTGGAACTTTTACCCGACATTGAGATGAAATGACATCTCAAGCCCTACCGCCCATAGAAACCGCTAGATTTAAAGGTTCGGTCCGACTCGCATCACTTTTCCTTGGCAGGCTTAGACCTAAGCTGTTTACCAGTACTCAAGATCGGTCGGTTTCAGCTCTGCGCGGAAGCACCGTGCAGCCCAGTCTATTTTTCCAGGCCTAGATGTAAAGACAGTGGTAGTTCTAGCTATATATTCATTAGAATCGGCTCATCGAGGAGGTTCTAGTGATTCTAATGAGCACGCACAGCATTTATTTGTACGATAAAAGAAAACAATATCCCTTAAGGGGAATGGGAACACCTAGCAGTTTTTGCGCCATTTTTAAAGGGAGACAACTTTCGGGACTTCTTGTACCCTTTTCTGTAGAGCCTGTCCCACTGGAAAAGGGTCTACTCTTAAAGGAAAGAATTTGCTCCTTAGGAGCAAATTCTTTCCGATAAGAGTTGACCCCTATTGACGTGGGAGACAAATACTTTTGCAAGAGTTGCCTACCCTGTAGGCGTTCGCATTTCCCTTAATTGTCTCTATTTCGTATTTGAAGGAATTCTATGCATACTCAAGAACGGATTCGACTTCCCCATGGTAAACGCGTCATCGGAGTTCGATCCACCGAAGTTCTGCAGTATGTGTTACCGGGCGCTATGGGTAGATTTTTTATAAAGACCCAAGAACGAACTGCGGTAAACGTGCCATCAGTCTGCGCGCCATTACTGTTTAACGTCGAATCTTGGACTGTAATAACGCCATGTATATGTAATAAATTCGGTAATCCACTGGTGGATTAAATATGCAAATTGGTTAGATACGCCCCCATAAAGTTACACGTACGACGTCCTTAACGAGGTCGCGTTTACTTATGGCGGAATATTGACATTTGCGTTAAAAATCGTGAATAAATTCGTGCCCATATATTTTTAAATTTGTTAAACTCGCTGAGGAAATTGAATAACAAGAGTTGGCAGAAGGCAACCAAGCTCGCCTATAGGGGCTTAAGTTGAACGAGTTATCCAAATAAAATTTCAATTATGCAGCTTTATTTTCCAAAAATGACATTTTGTTTTGTAAAAGAGCTCCAAAGACTGCAGCAATTCATACCTAACATTTGTGTGAAGTACTACAGCGCTGACAAAGGTTTTCTTAAAATAGACAGTGACATTGGCCTTGAGCCCAGGACTCCTAAAGAGATAACAGTTTGATATACGCAACATTTGAGTGCGTGTGTGCGTGCATGCATGCATGCGTGAGTGCATGCAAGGGAGAATAAAGGTAATATATTACTTTGAAAAAAGGTTAACCAAAAGGTAAACCTCGTACGACGCCCGCCCGCCCGTCCGCCCGTCCGCTCGACGCCAGTCCGGACATCGCTATTTTAAAAAAATACGTCCAAACCAAGCTCGCCTATAGTGGTTTTTCCTCAACTCGTTTGATAAATACAATAATACATGAACACTCACATCACGTGAACAAGTCCGTGAAATAAGGATCCCCTAAACCCCACTTTATATAGAGAAATCTGGGGTTTTCTTGGGTATACATTATTATTCTTATTACTGTACCGAGACATAGGTTGTTGGTACTCGTTAGAACCGCCTCAATGAGGCGGTTCTAACGAGCACCCACAACCTATGTTTGGAATATAAGTAAGAAAAATATCACAAATTTTCATAGGGAAAGTAGCCATTTTGGAGATATTAAAAAATGCACCATATCAAACGTGTGTGTTATCGTAATGATAACTTTGATAAATAGAGGATAAATGCTTACCATTTAAAGGCGCTGCAGCTGCTGTGAGAATCCCTGACAGAGACATGATAAGCCCGAAAGCTATAGGAAAGGCCGCTGGATCCACCAGCCTAATAGCAACGACAGATGACGATGATATCGCCCCGCCTACGGACAACCCGGCAAGGCAACAGCCAAACATCATTATCGCATAATCCGATGAGAGAAGCACGGATAGCTGTCCTAAGACACCAAGAATAGCACAGACGACTGGGAAAAGCAAAGGGTTTACCCTCTGTGACTGTTGTAATAGCCCCGGTAGTAACCTGCCCAGTATACTAGTTAGGAAATACGGCAGGAATGCAGACAGCCCTTCCTCGGAACTAAAACCTTTTGTTGTAAATATATCAACTACAACGGCAATAAAACCATTAGCAAATGAAACTACTAAACTATCCCCTATAAGAAACAGAATGTAACCCTTATCTTGAAATAGCTTTCTGCAACAATGTAATGCTTCTTTAAAAGTTTGTGATATGTTTCCTGAAAAATTGCTGTAATTCTTCCCGACGTCACTTTCCGTATGACAGGCGTGTTTCCCCGTTAGCTTATAAATCGCTTGCCCCTTGTAATTGTAGTATAAACGTTCATTTTTGTCACGCATGTTGTTTTCAAATAAAATTTTGTGTGTCTTAGAAAAGTCATTATTGACATTATATTTCTTTGGCACAAGTAAAGGCGTTCGTTCAGTGACAACAATTTCATGTTCTGAAAAGGAAGGCATAATGTCAACATTTTGGCGTTTGACTGTAAACGTCTCGCCTAAGTACTTGCGTGCAGGTCCAGAATATAACATACATGCTCCAAAACTGTTCAGAAATAGCCCGCCGATGACAAGAAATGTACCTTGTAATCCGTAAAGGTCGTACAGAAACGTTAGCAAATAGGGATAGAACACTCCAGCGATCCCAACGCCAGTTTGAACTGCCGCCAATGCCAACGATTTGCCGGGTTCCTCAAAGTAGTTGGCAACTGAAACGGTACTACTGACATACATAAAGGCAACGCCGATGCCTGAAACAAGAATGTTGACACATTATATTATTTCTTACTCATTTTATCATATGACGTCGCGTCTGATAATGTAATAACGCCATTTAATAAATAGAGGGTCTTACATTAGTAGTCATGTTTTTCTGAATTTATTAAACGAGTTAGTAAGTCAGTTTTGCCGAGCATTTTATCCTTTTTAGCTCAACGAATTTAATAAATTCAATAATGCATGAGCACGAATGCAAGATTCTATTTATCATATCACATTTAAAATGCATTTTATTCACCACTGTTTTACAAAAAAATGTCAGCATTCCGCCATTAGTTAAAGACGTCGTACATGTAACGTTAAGGGACGTTTCTAACTAAATTACATATTTAATTCACTAGTGGATTACCGAATTTAATACATGACGTTATTACATTCTCAGACACGACGTCATATGATAAATTCGGTAATTCACTAGACAGACTTTTGATTGTCCTTGATGAACGTCTATGTTATGTTTACTTGCTAGATCGTCGCACTGAGGCTTTTCTACTGAGTCAAACATTCTAACACAACCCGCCTATATCGGCAACGGGAACAAACCTGCAATATTAATTACATTTCCAGTGTCTAATGTAAACCTATAGAAAACAATGTAGTTCATACTTCCATGAACGCATCGAGTCACATGAATTTCAGTGACATCAAGTGAGGTCAGCCTAAACCATGGTTCTCTACGGGCGTTGATGACGTCACGCCGTTCCGTTTTTTTGTAGAAAAACAGCCTGTAAATGTTTCTCAGGTTTAAAACGGTTGCCCTATAAGCATTTTTTCGCCCAGTGATGAGGGGCAAATATTGTAAATATAAAAAATAAACATACTTTTTCTGCTTTTCATGCAAGTATGAAAGACAGCGGGTCGCTAGCAAAGTTTACAAGAACGCTTCGGGGTTCATTTACTTTGCACGTGACCCACTTCGTTCATATTTCCATGAACATCAGAAAAATAGATTACAATTCTTAAATAAATCACAGGCAAGAAGAGCGTGACGCGAGTAGCCGACGTTTTATGACGTCACTCCTAGATTATTGACGTTTGACGAAGTACAACACCATTTTATCGCATCGAACACGTTTCAAAGGGAGATAAATGCATGTGTAACGGTCAGAAACTTTGGCGGTATTTCTTCCAAAGAAAGGCGAAAGTTTGGGAGAATTTGAAGGAAACAACATTATTGTGTTAGGTCATTTTGGAGAATTTAGGTCATTTTGTCGGTAAGTAGTAAGTATAAAAATCACTCGCGCTACGTGCTCGTGCTTTGTTCTACTTTACAAGTGACCACCGAACTGTGATTTATTACTCAACAAATTGCAGTTAGAGCTGGTCTATTTCTTAAACAAACCATTAATTGATAGAAGGTTGAAAAGCCCATAACACCACGAAAACACGCCTATATAATGCTTACCCCCTCGAACCCAACTTTTATATAGGGAAACTGGGGTTTGTAGGGGTAAACCTTATTTTTCTTATTTCTGCTCCAAAATATAAATCGTGGGTACTCGTAAGAACTGCCTGGATGAGGCGGTTCTACCGAGTACCCACAATCTATATTTTGAGCAGAAATAAGAAAAATATCACAATGTTTCAGCTTAAAATATTCGTTCTTTCGGCGGTAAATTTTACAGTGCTTTTGTATAGGCGTGTTTTCGTAATGATGCCTCTTTGATCTTGGACGTTCATTGATATTCAGTGGTTTGAACAAACCCTGTTCAAAACAAAATTCTGTCCTATTAATTGAAGTTCGATCTAACCCATGTCCTGCTGAATAATTATTTTTGCCACGGCCATTTCTGGTCGGCCCCCACCCGTCGGGGTTCGAAGAAATAGATGGGTTGCATGATGCGGAGAGTTGAAACTGACCACACACGAGTACTGGTAAAACGGAAGAGGATCTAAGCACGCCCAGGCAAACCGGTGCGAGTCGGACCGTCCATACTTTTAAACCCTATTGGTTTCATTGGGCGCAGATACATGTAAGCCTTTGGGTTTCATTTGGGAGGCAGGGCTTGAGATGTCATTTCATCTCAAGATCGGGTCAAAGTCCCACAAAATTAGAAGCAACGTATCCAAAATGACCTATACAGTGTTGACGGGGACGTTAAACCTCAAATGACATCTCAAGCCCTGTCGCCCAATAAAACCAATAGGGTTTATAAGCATGGACGGGCCGACTCGTACCGCTTTGCCTGGGCAGGCTTACATCCTCAAAGCGTTCTACCAGTACTCTAGTGCGGACGGTTTCAGCTCTGCGTGGGAGCATCATGCAGCCCATATATTTTTACTCTGCGGCATGAAATATGATAACAATCAAATATAATATTTCACAAGAAAAAACACACCTGAAATGATTCCAAGAACTATAATTAAGAAGTAAATTGACTCTGCAAAATACGAAACTGCGTATCCAAGAGACGCCAGAACGGCACCGATTAATGATACTTTCCGGCATCCTAATAGTTTCACTATCAGACCAGTAATTAATCCTGAAAAGAGATGACCTTCAGTAAAGTACATCACGATAATAAGTCCGTGAAACGGAGACCTCTATAAACCCCACTTTATATAGAGAAAAGTGGGGTTTACGGGGGCGGTATACATTATCTGCCTTATTTTTGCTCAAAAACATAGATTGTGGGCACTCGTTAGAACCGCTAGAGGCGGTTCTAACGAGCATCCACACTCTATGTAATGAGGTGGTTCTAAGGAGTACCCGCAATCTATGTTTTTGAGCAAAAATAAGAAAGATATGAAAGGTCCGAGTAATAATCACCTCTGTAAACCCCACTTTAAATATATAAACCTGGGGTTTACAGGGGTACATTATGAAAACACGCCTAGACAAATACATAGCAAATTGTTTCGCCGAAAAAAAATGAAGATTTTATGAGGAAAAATGGTGATATTTTGCTTATTTCTGCCGAGCAGAAATAAGAAAAACAAGAGTTGTCAGAAGACAACATAGCTCGCCTTTGGGGGCCTAAGATGGATGAGGGCAAGTTATCAAATTTTTTTCTTCTGTAAAAAAGCCCAACAAACTGCAGCGAATGAAAGAGAACCAAAAAGTACCCCTAATCATCCTGTTTTCAAGCCTTTCCACTGTAAAAAAAAAAGATGAAAAAGAAATCTATATTTAATAAAAAAAATCTACAAACTTCCAAGTAATAACAAGGCATCACAGCCAATACAAATTCCCTCGTGCAAGACAAATTAAAAAAAAGCCTAGCCTAGCATTTGCGTAAAATTACATTTTATCCATCAATAAATGTAGGTACTTAAGAGTGATAACAAAGTTTTTCTAAAAATTAACACAGTGACCTTGACTTTGAGCCTCAGGCACTGAAAGTTGAACCCACTCAAGATATTATCATACCCAACATTTGTATGAAGTTATCTTAAAATCCATCAATAAATGTGGACACTAGAGCAATGATCAAGTTTTTCTAAAAAATAGCCACAGTGACCTTGACCTTCAGCCCCTGACCCGGAAAGTCAAAGTCACTCAAGATATCATCATACCAAACATTTGTGTCAAGTTATATTAAAATCCATCAATAAATGAAGGTGCAAGAGCGATGACAAAGTTTTTCTATAAATAGCCACAGTGACCTTGACCTTCAGCCCCAGACCCTGAAAGTCAAAATCGCTCGAGATATCATCATACTCAACATTTGTGTAAAGTTATATTAAAATCCATTCATAAATGTAGGCACTAGAGCAATCACAAAGTTTTTCTAAAAATAGCCACAGTGACCTTGACCTTCAGCCCCGGAACCTGAAAGTCCAAGTCACTCGAGATATCATCATAGCCAATAGTTGTGTGAAATTATATTAAAATCCGTCCATAAATAAAGGCGCAAGAGCGATGAAAAAGATTTTCTAAAAATAGCCACAGTGACCTTCACCGTCAGTCCCAGACCCTGAAAGTCGAAGCAGCTCGAGATATCATCAAACCCAATGTTTGTGTAAAGTTATATTAAAATCCATCCATAAATGTAGGCACTAGAGCGATCACAAAGTTTTTTCGAAAAAATAGCCACAGTGACCTTGACCTTCAGCCCCTAACCCTGAAAGTTGACCTTGCTAGAGATATCATCATACCCAATATTTGTGTGAAGTTATATTAAAATCCATCAATAAATTAAGGTGCAAGAGCGATGACAATGTTTTTTCTAAAAATAGCCACAGTGACCTTGACCCAGTGACCCTGAAAGTAGTGACTTTGACCTTAAGCCCCGGACCCTGAAAGTCAAAGTCACTCGAGATATCATTATACCCGAGTTATATTAAAATCCATCAATAAATGAAGGGGCTAGAGCGATGACAATGTTTTTTCTAAAAATAGCTACAGTGACCTTGACCTTGAGCCCCAGACCCGCTATGTTTTCAAACATAAAGAAAAAATAAAAAGAAAAGAAAAGAAAAAAAAAAAAAAAAAAAAAAAAACACGCCTCCCCTGGGATTTGAACTCACGCAGCTTGCAGGTAAACTTTAACACAGGAAAGTAAGGGTTGTTGTTGTTGTTGATTTGAGGTTTAACGTCCCCGTCAACACTGTAAAGGTCGTTTTGGAGACGTTGCTTCCAATTTTGTGGGACTTTTACCCGACATTGAGATGAAATGACTTCTCAAGCCCTGTCGCCCACTGAAACCAATAGGGTTTATTAGCATGGACTAATAGCCTCGCACCACGGTAGGAAAGTAAGGGAGGTAATACAGAGGAAAATATTAACTTCTCAAAAAGACCAATTTAAGCCAAAAAGACCTGTAAAATGAAGTACAATGATAATGTAAAATATATTTTTTTACCAATTGTTAATTAAATATTCAAAATAAACTTGTAAAACATCACATATAAGGGCTTGCAGGTAAACTTCAACCAAATGTGGACGCCGACGCCGACGCCGACGCTGACGCTGACGCTGACGCCGACGCTGACGACGGACGCCCGGGGTATGGCAATAGCTCCCCCTTACTTTCGTAAGGCGAGCTAATCAGGTTTACCCCTATAAACCCTAGTTTTACTTTATAAAAGGGGGGTTCAAGGGGGTCAAAATAATATAGGCGTGCTTTCGTGATGATACATTATTTTTCTTATTTAAGTCTGCTTCAAGACATAGGTTGTGGGTGCTCGTTAGAACCGCCTCATTGAGACATAGGTTGTGGGTACTCGTTAGAATCATCTCAATTTTAGGCGCTACCCACAACTTATGTTAGGATTATATGTTAGGATTATAGATACGAAGCATATCACCAATTTTCATCAGGGTTGGTAACTCGAAGCTCTCTTATGACTTACGACGATCTTAAGTATATCTTAATCACCTCTAAGCGATTAGTGTGAGTAACTCGAAAGTACCGTAATTTACGGAGACAACTATATCGTAGGGCCCCCGCCCATAGGGGCTTGAAGAAATATATGGGCTACATGATGCTTCCACGCAGAGCTGAATCTGGCCCGCACACTAGTACTGGTAAACCGCCTAGAGGATCTAAGCCTGTCCAGGAACCGCGGTGCGAGGTGGACCGCCCATGGTAATAAACCCTATTGGTTTCATTGGGCGACAGGGCTTGAGATGTCATTTCATCTCAATGTCGGGTAAAAGTCCCACAAAATTGGAAGCAACGTCTCCAAAATGACCTTTACAGTGTTGACGGGGACGTTAAACCTCAAATCAACCAACCAACGACGTTAAACATCAAATCAAACAAACAAACAAAACCTATATCGTAAAGTTACGGACAACTCAAGCATGCCGTAACCTCATCTTAACTGTTGCGAAAGAAACAGACACTACATAGCAGCATAAGAAAAGAAGTTGTACTCAATCTATTTTTTTTTCTCGGCACACAGGGCTTTTTTTAGTAATGATATAAAAATGTTTTGTGAAACACTATGCCCCCAACCATATGCTTGCCACTAATAGACACATAATTAAAAAAAACTAATTAAAAATCAAAGTTTTACCCATAGCCACAATGCATAAGTCCGAAAAGGGGCATAACTCCGTTAAATATTTTCGGAATTTTATCAAAAGCTAATCAGGTCATCTACACCTTAGACCCAAATAGTCTACTAAATATCATGAGCCCAGTTCAAGCGGTTCTCCAGATATTTTTCTCACAAGGTTTCCCCATAGCCACGATGCGTAAGTCTAGTAAGAGCTCCAAGCTATTGAGATTGAGCAATAGGTGGTCTGAAAGTACCAAAAATTTAAGCCATAACCCTTTTAAGATCAACATATTGGAAGGTAGAAAACAGATGTTTCTCAACTTTTACGTCTTGCAAAAGCTTTGAAATTATGGGATACATTTAGGTACTGTTGCGCTTATTCGAAATTTGCTGAATGGCCATGTTAAATGACAGGATTCGAAATTTAAGATACACTGACAACTCAAAAAAGCATTTATTAACCATAACTGACCACACAATATAAGGTTATGGCTAATTTAATATGCTTTAAATATCTACTGGCATTTTCTGAGTAGCCATTCAGTGCTGAGTTAATTTATTTTTAGTAGCCATAGTATATCGTTCACAAAGCAAACAACAAAGATGCTGATTACACTGTGTGTACACACAGGCTTATCTTATAGGCCAGTCATTTTAGCCCAAAAAGACCAACAACCTCAAACAAATTCCTTCAGAAGGGTTTTCACTATTTTCCAAATCAGTGAGGTGTCCTGACTTACAGGAAAAAAATCCGCCAAAATATTCCCTGGCGAAATTGTTTTTTGGAGGGAAAATGTTCGAAATTTGAATAAAAATCGCCCACAGCAGGAATTAAATCATAGAAAATGCATTTAATTATATCAAATTTATTTAAATAGCCAACAATAAGCTAACTGTTGTCAAGTAGCGATAAAAGAAGTTTCAGCTTGATATGTGCACATAAACCTGTCTTTTTTTTTTTTTTGGGGGGGGGGGGGGGTAAAAACTTGGAAATATTGACAAAAACGCAGAAAATGGGAATATTTTTTTTAAAAGTGACTGGTTTGGATTTTTGAAAATGTTTTGGTGTAAAAAGTTATATATGTGTATAAGTTAACTACAGGAAAAAAATAAAATTTGATATTTTGTATATTGTTAGAGCCCTATATTAAGTAGTATAGTGTTACTTGTGGCATATAATGAATTTTGAGGGTTTTGTGTAAAAATGTATTTTTTCTACCCGGAAAATTGACTTTTCAAATCTCTAAAAATTTATTTCATTCATGTAGTTTACTTATATCTTACTTTTTACATCAAAAAATTTCCATGAATCCTCACCAGTAACTTTAAAAAAACGTATTCCTATTTTCCATGTTTTTTTTTTATCAAAATTTTACATTTTCTGCCTTTAAAAAGTCAAATTGCTGTGCAGGCACGAAGCTGAAGGATTTTTGAGAGCTACTTGATATAGTCAGTGTACGTCTGGCTATATAAATTAGTTCGACATCATACAATTTATTTTTATAATGTAATTTCTACTTGACCGGAAAATACTAGATTTTGGGTGTTTTTATGTAAACTTGTGCATTTTCATACCCCGAAAAATGGAACTTTTCAAACATATAAAAATTTTATTTTTTTCCTGTAGTTAACTTATACACATATTTAACTTTTTACACCAAAATGTTTTCAAGAATCCACACCAGTAACTTTTTAAAAATTTATTCCCATTTTCTGCATTTTTTGTCAATATTTCCAATGTTTTACCCCATAAAAGACAGCTTTCTATTTACATATCAAGCTAAAACTTCTTTTATCGCTACTCGACAATAGTTAGTTAAGTTTCGATTATTTAAATAAAGTTGCTATAATTGAATGAAATTTTTATAATTTAATTCCTGGTTTTGGCGATTTTTATCTAAATTTCGAACATTTTCCCCCAAAAAATCAATTTCACCAGGGAATATTTTTTGGGAATTTTTTTCCTGTAAGTCAGGACACCTCTCTGATTCTGAAAATAGTGAAAACCCTTCTGAAGGAATTTGTTTGAGGTCCAATGCTATTTTGACTGGCCTCTGCATATTTATCATTCATACATGAAATTTGCAGGTTTTCTCATGATGAGGCTCATGCATTATGGTCTATACTTAATATATTAAATGATAAAAGTGTATGAATAGATTGGTGCAAATGTTAAGCAGCTAAACTACACAGTTTGATCTAATCCTGTGTGAAAATATTACTATGAAGCAGCCATCACTATTGTACCAATTTTGGAGCGGCTATACTTACACATTCTATGCCAAATAGAGAAAAGAATTCTCAACTCTCAAACAATCTATTATTTAATTCTTAAATCTTCCAGAAAGGGGTGTGTGCATGGCGTATGCTGGTTACAAAAACACATTATAATGTATTTACTATTTAGCAATATACAAGTTGCCTATGTTAACTTAATTAAAACAAGTTTTTCGTGAAAAGCTTGCCCCAAATATGCTTACCATAGTTCAGTTTTTTGGACCATATTACTGGTTAAAATCATGGTGTGTATCATATTTATACTTCATTAATGAGTTTCCTGCATGAAACAAGTTAAACAAATGAAATTTGCACCACTGTTAATGACTACATCTGAAAAGACCTTAATATTTTAACATTGTGCTAATGTTAGTCTTATTACATAACTGGCACATTTGTGAACTTGCGTACCGCATGTTGGCATGATATAAACATGTTTTGCAAGACTTAAAAAATGGGAAATATTGTGTTTCATACTGCCCAGATATAGTACTAAAATAATATACTAGAGAGAATTTTGGTACCATGGTACCATGGTGGCCACTCAAAATGCATTTTTGTGAGCTTTCGTCACACGGGAACTTCTACTAGTCCGAAAAAGAGCGTAACTCCATTAAATATTTTCGGAATTTCATCAAGAGTTAATCAGGTCATCTATACCTTAGACCCAAACTGTCTACTAAATAGCATGAGCCTAGCTGAAGCAGTTCTCCAGCAATTTTGCTCACAAGGTTTCCCCATTGCCACAATGCATAAGTCCGAAAAGGGGCGTTACTCCATTATTTTCGGAAGCCTAGCTCCAGTGGTTCTTCAGATATTTTGTTCACAAGGTTTCCCCATAGCCGCAATGCATAGGTCCGAAAAGGGGCGTAACTCTGCAAAGACAAGTCCGGCGAAAAAAAAAAATAAATAAATAAAATACGAGTCCGCTTATTTTTCATGCACATTCCATATATGAAATTTCGAGATCCTAGCTCAAACCATTCTTGAGTTTCCTACAGGGTGAAAGCGTAACGGACAGACGGACAGACAGACAGACAGACGGACAAGACAGAACCAATATGCCCCATCAACTTGCTCAGGCATGGCAAATCAGGAGGAAATGTAGAGAAGCTGTCGCCAGTTGTGTCAATGTTTCTCATCCCATAGTTTATTTAGAACCTTGCCTGTTATGATACCGCTGCCGGCATCGGTAGCTCAGTCGGATGCGCGTCTGACTAGTGATCAGGAGGACGCGGGTTCGAGACCTACCGGGGTCGGCAGCATTGTTTTGTGGAGATTGATTAACTCGAAGCCATCGTAAATATATCAACTTAAGATGTATATGTACTTAAGACATACTTAAGGTGACCACCGTAAAATTTATGGTCTCCGCCGGTAACTGAAAACCTGTCGTATCGTTTCCATAAAGTTACAACCATCTTACCACTTACCTGTGTAATTTTTAATCTCGTGCAAAGCGCTTCGGAAACTTTTGTAAGCCAGGGCATAGCAAAATAAAATAACGCTAAACAGGTCTGAGAGTTTCGCTATTTCTAAAGACTGTCCATAAAAATAAAGACAGTCTTTAAATTTATGGACTCACGTGTCTGTATAAAGTAATGCAAATCGTGCATATTTTCAAAAATTCGAAAATCGCAGTACATGTGTTATGCAAACTTCTTTATTACATGATAATCTGCCTGTAGCTGAAAACTGAGTATGATCCGTTGTCTTGTTAATTAATAATTCAAGAAACTACATAATTGATTCTGTGTAGTTCAGGTTTTGTCCCTTACACTATAAACAGTAAAATATGTCACCTGATGCGTGGCACACTTGTTGTAAAGTATATGAAGGGAGAAAACCAAAACAAGAATGTCTTTCGTAGCCGTTTTATATAAATACTCGAAAATTAGACAACAGATTGGAGAAAAATCTTTCGGTGTATGCAATTCATCATGTAACTAAGAAGATTATATAGTACATATTCTGCGATTTTCGAATTTTTGAAAATTCGTGCGATTTGCATTGCTTTCTAGAGACAGGTGAGTCCATAAATTTAAAGACTGTCTTTATTTTTATGGACAGTCTTTAGAAATAGCGAAACTCTCAGACCTGCTAAACATCTTACTATAAATGATAATACCGGGGTTTGTTTACATGTAACAACAAGGCAGCCTTTGTTGGAGCCTTTTCTGCCAAAAAAGACTTTGGTAGCGGTATCATAATAGGCAAGGTTCTAAATAAACTATGGGGTGAGAAACAATGTCACAACTGGCGACACCTTCTCTACATTTCCTCATGATTTGCCATGCCTGAGCTCATGTTAGCATCAATTACTTGAACGTGTCTTAAACAAATTGTGCATCATCCAAAAATATATATCTTTAAAAAATGGCAGAGACAAACAATACAAAAAAGAAACGAAAACCAAACTATACACTGGAAGAATTAGAAAAACGTGTAGACGAAGTTAATGAAAGGAAGACATTCTTATTTGAAAAGTTAGGTGACACTGTTTCAAACGAAAAGATAAACAAAGCTTGGAGAGATGTGACAACAAAGGTAAACGCTGTTGAAACAACAGAGAGGGGTACAGAAGATATAAGAAAAAAATGGTACGATTACTCAAGCAGTGTTGAAACAAAGGCGGCAAAGAAAGAAGTCAGCAGAAGAAAGACTGGTGGGGGTAGGGGTAGCACCCCAGACCTTACTCCACTCGTGGAAAAAGTGATTGCCATCATCGGAAAGACAGCCGTCGATGGAATAACAGGCGCGATGGATACAGAAGACACAACTGAAACAAGGGCATCGATTTCTCCACAACAAGGGGAGAGTAGCTCAACTTCTGCTAAATATAGCATATGTGTGTGAATTCGGGTTTAACGTCGCTTTCAACAATTTTTGAGTCATATCACGACGGTGTCTGGTTGCAACAGGGAGCTCAATGCTCACTTTTATAGTGCTGCCTCACTGAAGTATCATGTCCCAGACACATTACATGATACCACAACCAGTCACATTATCCTGACACTGGGTCGACCAGTCCTAGCTCTACCCCGTAAATCTGAGTGCCAAGCGAGGAGCAGCTAGTACCATTTTTAACGACTTTGGTATGTGGCGGCTCGGGATCGAACCCTTGACCTCCCGTTTCCCGGAGCGGACACTACCAACTGAGCTATCGGGGCCGGTAAATATAGAATTTATCTGCCTTAATACAATCATACAATACATGTATCGCATATCATTACTAAATGAAACCCTGTGTGTCGAGAAAAAAGTAGATAGATGTACAACTTCTGTGCTTATGCTTCTATGTAGTGTTTGTTCCTTACGCAATAGTTAAGATGAGGTTACGGCATGCCTGAGTTGTCCGTAACTTTACGATATGGTTAAGTTGTCTCCATAAATTGCGGTACTTTCGAGTTACCCACACTAATCGCTACGAGGTGATTAAGATATACTTAAGGTCGTCGTAAGCCTTAAGAGAGCTTCGAGTTACCAGCCCCTGGGTCACTTGGTTTAACTTTTGGCGAATAGAGCGTTCCAAAGGCAGATACAAACGATAGCTCCGCCTAGTCAATCTTATCTGCGACTACTATACAAAACACAAAATGGAAAGCAATGTCTCCAAAATGACAAAAATAGTGCTGAAGAAGACGTAAAACCTCAACACGAAAAACATATTTAATATTTGTTTTAGGAAAAGTGTTCCGTTTCGTTATATAAAGGATTTTTGTTTCGAATTGACGTTCTCCTCAGTACATTTTAGTAACGAAATTGGCTTATAGACTCATGTACATGTACATGTATATGTATGATTATGTGGACATGTTTATATTTTAGCCAATAATATACCTTTTATAAACATATTAAACTTTTAAGGGTATATTTGGCTGCGGCCGTAAAAGTCTTTGTTTGCATGAATGTAAACCGTGTCTCTTTGAGAAAAAAAAGTTTAAAAGAAAAAAAAAATCTACTTTTAAATGCAAGAGTTTACTCCAGTGAAGCTGATTCTGCCTCCTTCGGAAAGGGTCCCTCTTTCTGTAAAGAAATTCAAACCTATGGATAGGGAATGACAAGCATATATGCAGTTCGGAAGGGTTTCATTGCAGTACTGAATGTGTGCTCAAATGGCATCTGTCATATCACCAGAACAAACAGTTTTTGCTGGAAAGTTGTGTAATTTTTCCTATTGATATTCAAAACATAGGTTGTTGGAGCTCGTTAGAACCGCCAAATTGAGGCGATTCTAACGAGTACACACATTATAAGTCTTGGGTCAAAAATTAGGAAATAATGTATACTCGTACACATGTAAACCCAAATTTTCTATATACAAATTGGGGTTGACAGCTATCTTCATTTCACGAACTTGCTTAACGAAAACACGCCTGTGAATTTTTGTCCCCCTTGAACCCATTTTTATATAGTAAAACTGGGGTTTACAGGGGTAAACCTTATTTTACTTATTTCTGCTCTAAAATGTAAACCGTGGGTACTCGTTAGAACCGCCGCCACGAGGCGGTTCTAACGAGTACCCATATTCTTATATTTTGTGCAGAAATAAGAAAAATATAACAATTTTTCATCTGAAAATTTTCGTGTTTTCGTCGATTTTACAATGTATTAATATAGGCGTGTTTTCGTAATGTAACGCGATGCCTCTCCTGAACCTTATTAGCCTTCGTCCTGCTGAGCCCGGATATGCCTTACCTTTCAAACAATGTAGATCCAGATCAGATGACTTCTGTAGAAGCCATCTGATCAGGATCTGTATTGTTTGTCATTCAGGATATGAATTTGTTGCAATGATTTGCATCAAGTGATCTGATTGGTTGGCAATCAATAGTGGGTGTGGCGTAGTTTAATATTCAGAAGGACAAGCATCACGAAAACACGCCTATATCGACAGATCCAATGTTTTGACAGTTACCTTGTTTACTTGTGCAAAACTACTTTTCCTTTTCATAACGATCTTTCGTGGTTGGCAAAAAGCCGCTGGTTTTATAGATGAGTTTAGGCTGATTAACTTCCTTGGTTACGTTGCGCATGCGCAGTCTTGTGTGGCAAAAAAGTAATCAGTCGAGCCCGTGTGTGTACAGTTAACTAAGGAAAAATAAGATTTTTTTAAGCATAGTGTTTGTCATTTCATCCACAACATTCAAAGACTTTTATACTGCCCATCGGGACTTGAAGAAATTGATGGGCTGCATGATGCTTCCACACAGAGCTGAAACCGACCCGCACACGAGTACTGGTAAACCGCTTTGAGGATCTAAGCCTGCCCAGGCAAAGCGGTGCGAGTCGGACCGTCCATGCTTATAAACCCTATTGCTTTCATTGGGCGGCAGGGCTTGAGAAGTCATTTCATTCTCATACCCTGAGTTAGGGGGCCCTGAATAAATCTTTGATCTGACTTGACTTGCAAGAACAAAGAATGAGGAGTTAATCCAAATCATTACTGGCAGAATTTCAGAAGCGATACTTTGAAAAACCTTACCATGAAAGTACCATAGCCAGACTGGATAGTACTTAGAGATTCGGGACAAATCTCCTTAGGCAGGGGGCATAATGTAAAAGGACGAAGGTGTGGCTCGGTATCTCAGTCGGTAGAGTGTTTGTACGGTATACGAGAGGACCTGGGTTCGCAGAACTAAAACTGACGCACATGAGTACTGGTAAACCACTATAAGCCACATCTGTTTTCTTTGGCGACAAGGCTTGTAATCTCAATGTGGGTATTGGAAGCAACGTCTAAAAAATGGCCAAAACAGTGTTAACGGGGACTGTGATTTGTTTGTTTGTTTGTTTTGAGATTTAACGTCCCCGTCAACAATGTATAGGTCATTTTGGAGACGTTGCTGTCAATTATGTGGGACTTTTACCCGATATTGAGATGAAATGACATCTAAAGCCCTGTCGCCCAATGAAATCAATAGGGTTAATAAGCATGGACGGTTCGATTCGCACCGTTTTGCCTGGGCTGGCTTAGATCCTCTAATTGGTTTATCAGTACTCGTGTGCGTTGGTTTCAGCTCTGCGTGGAAGCATCATGCAGCCCATCTATTTCTTCAAGCCTCGATGGGCGGGGGTCGCGGGGACGATGAATTTCAATACAAACAACCCTGTTACTTGTTGTAAACGATTGATCTTTATCATCCACATGTTGAATCCGTCAGGTTGGTAATCCTTCGATTCATCTTCACTGTCTCGCCCCCGCCCACCGGGGCTTGGAGAAATAGATTGGGCTGCATGGTGCTTCCACGCAGAGCTGAAACAGACTACACGTGATTACTGGTAAACCGCTTAGAAGAACTAAGATTGCCCAGGCAAAGTGATGTGAGTCAAACCGTCAAATGCATATAAGCCCTTTGGTTCCATTAGGCGACAGGGCTTGAGATGTCATTTAATCTCAGAGTCGGGTAAAAGTCCCACAAAACTTGAAGCAACGTCTCCAAAATGACCTAAATAGGGTTGACGGGGACATTAAACCATAATTCAACCAACCAACCAACCAATCATCTTCACTGTCGATGCGATTAGCGCAACATGACGCGACCATTTTCAGTTAATTATTCGATTATTAATTGTTTTGGGTTTAACGACACCTCAACCCATGTGGGTAATTTTGTCTCGTCTCCTAGAGAAAGGGAGAAAAGAATATAGAAGAGATCGTAGGTTAAAGTAAAGGACATAGGAGAAAGAGGAAAATGAATGGAAGTGTAGAAACAGTAGGAATAAGAGCACCCCCCTCTACCCTTACTTGCTGCAAGGATAGCAGCTCTTACCCAATTGTCAGCCAATACCAGTTGGACGCCATAGTGACGCAAGACATACGTCACCTTTACCTTACGCTCTATTTAAAATTGTCAAATTCAAAGAAATTAATAACTGCTATCGGATCAGTCTGAACAACGGTTATTTTTTTGCCACACAAAACTGCGCATGCGCAAAACTACGGAATCGTGGGATAGCATTTCCTTAGCGACCGGTGGCGTCCTAAACTCATCTATAGGTATGATTGATTTGAACGTTGGTTCAGAAAACAGCGTTCAACTTATATATCGTTCAGCATTCAGCAGTCATTCATTCAACATAGGCAGTTTCAGCAACCAACGTTCAGGCTACAATCAACCACCATTCCGTTTGTGACTAAGAATGTTGGCGGTACTGTACCACTAATTGACATTTCTTTGTACCTTCCATGTTGAACTGGTAGGTTAATTAAATATGCTTCCCAAATTTAATGTTAATCTATCACGATTAATATCAAGCTCAACATCGGACAAACATTTGCAGATTTTAATAATAACAATAATAATATAAAAATAGAAATTATAACATTGACATCATCATCATAATAATAATAATAATAATAATAATAACTATCACAGTGCCCGGAGAAGGCTTTGCGTACAGCAATATATTGCATCAGGGCAATAACAATAATTATTATGTCCCTTACTGAAATTTAATGAAAAAAATTGCGACAGACAGGTGATAAGAATACGCAGTTAGAGTAAATTAGAAATATTTTAATTACACCATAAAGTGGATAATATTACATGTATTTGGAACGCATACCCTATATAAAATGATGGACTTAAACTTACTACCGGACGGCTAGCCATTCCTACGTGGGTTGGCCAGCCGTCCGGTACCGGACGAGCAGACTCGTTGGCTGGTCGTCCGTTACCGGACGGGCAGACCCGTAGGCTGGTCGTCCGGTACCGGTCGGCTAGCCACTGCCCTATAGATATCCATAATTATTTATGGATATCCATAATTCGAGTTATAGATCTCCATAATTCGAATTATCGATATCCATTTTTATTTATGGATATCCATAGTTATTTATGGATATCCATAATTCGAATTATGGATATCCATAAATCGAGCTGAATTAATGATATCCATAAATCAAATAATGGGTATCCATTGTTCGATTTATTGATATCCATAAATAGAATTATGGATATCCATTATTCGGCTGATTTATGGATATCCACAAATCAAATTATGGATATGCATAAATCCAATTATGGATATCCATAAATCGATTTATGGATATCATTAATTTAGATCAAAATATGGATATCCATAAATCGAATTATGGATATCCTTAATTCGAATTATGGATATCCATTATTCGTCTGATATATGGATATCCATAAATCGAATTATGGATATCCATAATTCTCCTCTGCAAATAAACCTAATGAATAATGACTGCTCCTTTTCCAAAAAAAAAAAAAAAAAACCTGGATTATTTCCGTCAGTTTTCCGATTTAGGTGTGTAATAAAAGCAGGGATGGAGGTGGGGGTAATGTAGGGTAGGCTTAGTGGTGGCCTATGGTGTGGGAGAGATATGTTTTGTTTGATTTGAGGTTTAACGTCCCCTTCAATACTATTTCATTTTGGAGACATTGCTTCCAATTATGCTGGGCATTAAGCCTTCATTGAAATAAAATGACATCTCAATCCCTATCGACCATTGACTCGCACGACTTTGTTTGGACAGACCTAGACCTTCTAAACGGTTTACCAGTACTCTCAGCACATGCAGCCAAATCTTTGTTTGTTTATTTGTTTGTATTGGTGTTTAACGGCCCAGTAAACACTATTTCGGTCATTTTTGAGCCGGTGAGTTTACCTATCTACAGGCCTATACGTAAACGGTTAACCTGTACAGTGCATATTCTTTCGCCAGAAACTGAAAACTGCCCTTCTTGAGTCAGCGGATGGGAGAGAATGACCGTAAACAATATAACATGATCAATCTCCACGAATGAAAGTTGCCGACCCCGACAGGTATCGAACCCGCGTCTTCCTGATCATCAGTCAGACGCGCATCTGACCAAGCTACCGAGGCCAGCACAGCAAAATCTATTTCTCCAAGCCCCTATGGGCGGGGGCCAGGAGATATATCTGAAATTGCCTGGTACTCCATACACCTCAAGTAGTGTTTTATATGGATATATGTTATTTATTTGATTTGATGTTTAACGTCCCCGTCAACACTATAAAGGTCATTTTGGAGACGTTGCTTACAATTTTGTGGGTTTTTTACCCGACATTGAGATGAAATGACATCTCTAGCTCTGCCGCCAAAAAAACAATAGGGTTTATAAGCATTGGCGATCCGACTCGCACCTCTTTGCATGGGCAGGCTTAGATCCTTTAAGCGGTTTACCAGTACTCGTGTGCGGTCAGATTCAGCTCTGCGTGGAAGCATCGTGCAGCCCATTTATTTCTTCAAGCCCCAATGGGCGGGGGCTATGTTAACACTATATATAACGACCATGTGCATTTTTCTCCTGAAAACATGCACGGATTGCCTGTGGATCATTACAATCTTACGTCCGACTTTCAGTGTACTTAGGTGCGCAGTCCTCATAGAGGTGATTCCAGAGGGACCGGATGCGTCGGTCGGAATTCCCAGATCCTACGACTGGTTCCGATATTTAACTGCACACATAGCGGGCTTTCAGCGTATGGCGTCCGTTGCTTTGGAAGCCTTACGGGCTGATAAGGCTGCACGGCAGAGAGGTCTCTTTGACTGGCCATCATCTTCAGCGATGATAAAGACCTTGAAGATTTTTAAGGTTTTTACAACAAACCATCACGTGTCTTAGGGAGAAATCATTAAACTAAAAGCTTTAGTGCTAATTTATGGATATCCATAATTCGAAGTTATGGATATCAATAAATCGATCTGAATTATGGATATCCGTAAATCGAATTATGGATATCCATAATTCGAATTATGGGTATCCAAAATTCGAATTATGGATATCCATAAATCGGAGGAATAATGGATATCTATAAATCGAATTATGGATATCCATAATTCGAATTAAGTATATCCATAAATCGAATTATGGATATCCATAAATCGATCTTAATTAATGACATCCATTAATCGAATTATGGATATCCATAATTCGATTTATGGATATCCATAATTAGAATTATGGATATCCATTATTCAGCTAATTTATGGATATCCATAAATCGAATTATGGATATCCATAAATCGAATTATGGATATCCATAATTCGATTTATGGATATCTATAAAAACGGGTTAAATAGTAAAACGACGCCCCATAGGCTAGTCCAGTACATGAATTCCATTTGCTTGAAGACATTTTTGAGTAAGAACAGCACTATGAGTCCGCTCGTAATCCTGCTGGATAAGATATCCCGGATTCTGAGCGTAAACAAATAAATGGAACCATGTGAGGCCGAAGCACTTGATTGATGTAACGTCTCGCTGTTCAATCCACGTCTTAGCTATGATCTTGAATGTTCTTAATGGCACTAAGCTGCGTTCGCTAACTACACGGCTCGCCACACAATTACGCTTATTTTACCCGATATGTCATGCTCTATTACGCACGCGTCGCCTCGGCATACCTTACACCTATACGCCGAAACACGCTGAAACGACAACCGGTGTGATTCACGCTGAAGTGCGATTTGTCACTGAAACGCATATGTCAGTCGCTTAGACGCCAGTTTACGAATTTCATGCACTAGCGTAAGTGTTCCGCACTGTGTCGACGCGTTAACTTTGGTCACGACAGGGACGTCTAGCTCTCAAACGTGCATCGAAAAGGGTGACGATCAGTGTCAGTGCTTATAAGTCGATAGTTGAGACCCCTTGTTTATCTACAGGTACAGTGTAGCAGCTGCCGGTGGAAATCTGTTTTGCATATGCGTCTGAAGGTCGAATCGATCTTGACGTACGGACGTCGGTCTTCCGCTACTTCGACGTCAACTAGCGTCTTCTGTATATAGTAAGATGTCGCTCCAATAGACGATAGATCACACACATGTGGCACCCAAAATCAGAGTCAACGTCATCCGCTTTCCGACCAGCTTCTAACTGTCCAGGGGCACGCTTACGATCCTTTAATGAAAAATGTTGCAATACGCTCTCACTAAATGCTTTTTTGAGAACAAATTTCAGTTTCTTCTTTTCTAGGCACGACCTTAAATTACACATCAAAAGTTTGATCCTGAACATGTGGTTTCTATCCGTACTGGTGTGAGGGTGGTGAGCAGGATCGACGTGGCCGGACTTGTAACCAGACGTCACGGTTGATTGATTTAACATTTTTAGCTTAAGGGCATGGTGCCTAAGTGTATTGTAATCGTTTGGTTTCAGAATCAAAGCACTGAGAGTGTGGGTTGTAGGTTTGAGTAATAGGCCTAGGCTGAGATTTCAACTGTTTCATTTAACTCTGAAATTCCAAAGAAATAGTGAAGATTTTGATAAGAAGACGCGTTCGGCAGCATCTGATCTTGCTCTTACACTGTTTGCCAAGCTCACCCTATGATTCCAGAATAACACTCTACCGTCTTATGGAATACCCCGATCTCACTGCGGCTATTTTCTACAAGACAAAAGTTATTCTGACTGATCAGTGATAGTCACGTAGACATTAGCACTGAAGCGCTTTTCTTATTATCAACTTTGGGTCGAATGCCAAACAATCAATCCAAACATAGCCGCGTCATTTGTCAGTGTTGTGTACATGTAAATGTTATCTGTAAAATCTGCACATGAATCAAATGCTGAATCTGGCAAACAATGTAAACTCAGTTCAAAAGCCACACAGCACGGTGCTGATCTTGTTCTACACTTTTTTGCATTAGTTACTACATCTTAAGTTTAAACGAATCAGTCCAATTCCCCGTTCATGACCAGCCTGCATTTAGAGACAATCGGCATGAGTGTTGTCCGTGCTTTGATTTATTCACTGCCTTGGGTTTCTGTAATATCACTGAAGTTGGGCTCGTCCATTCTGCTAAATATATGGCACCTAGAATTATATCACAGAACCTACACTAAGTATGTATACCATATTCCAGGGTTGAAAGGGACAGCCTTTCTTTTCAATTTCTCCACGCAAAGTCGCATTGTAAATAGGTTTAATATTACGGGCATTTTTAGTTGACTGTTACAGAAAATCGATCGAATTACACTTTAAATGAGTAGATACTTCATTCCTGCATCTTCCGCATTTTTAGTCATTTGTTTAGTGCATTTTTATTACAAATAATTAAGACCATCCCGCCTCGTTAACTGCCTAAGTTTAACAGGTAATTATCATCAAAACATCCTCAAATTTTCTGGAAACCAATAATTACTAGCTAAGACATGTCTATTCTAAAAGTTTAAAGGTCAGTTTTGTCGTTTCGATTCCAAAGAAAATACAAGTTTACAGAAAATAACACCGCATTTACAATGGCGACAAACGGCCAAAGATGTTTTTGCCCACCACCGGTAAGTCCCGGCAAATAGTATTATTGAGTGATGACGTAGTGTTTGGATGTGTCTATAATTTTGACCCCCTTGAACCCCACTTTTATATAGTAAAACTGGGGTTTCCGGGTGTATACCTTATTTTTCTTATTTCTGCTCTAAAATCTATATTTTGAGCAGAAAAAAGAAAAAATATATCACAATTTTCATCATATTTTTTATTTTTTCGGCGATAAAGGTGGCAATGTATTTGTATAGGCGTGTTTACGTAATGTGTATCGGCTTACCAGTGCTCATTGTGACTCCGAGGCTGACTGATTGGACTAAAGCCGTCGTAGCTCTGTCCGATTCAAACGTTTCCAATATTGGTATGTACAGGGCCGATTGTGAGAAAAGTAGTCCGAATTCAAACGTTGAAACAAAAATGGCGGCCACAAGGACTAGCCACCGGTGAATCATCTTCATAGCTGAAAATAATTATGAAACCGTTGAATAAGAAGTGGTGCAGGAGAAATGTTGCTGTAGTTGTAATTGTTGTTGTTATTATTACTGCTGTTGTTGATGTAGTTGTTGCTCATGATGATGATGATGATGATGATGAAGTTGCTGTTCTTGTTTTGTTGCTGTTGTTGTTGTCGGCGTCGTCGATGTTTTGTCAGACCTACCTTCTACTGCCCCATTGTATACTGTAGGAGTCCATATCTAACCTTGGGAGTGCCAATCGCAGTTTTTTCTATATTGTTAAAAAAAATAATGATTATCTGCAAACAATGAAGTCTGGGATCAAACGGCCGCTTGTGTCTGATCTTGGTCTGCATATTTTCGAGGGTCGCGTTTTGTGGTTTTCAAAAGTTTTCGTATACAGTTAAATACCGCTATTATGGGAATTGGAAACACCTTCAGGGGAGGTAACTCCTTCAAAAGTATTTTGTCTCCCATGACAATAGGGGTCAACTCTTAAAGAACGAATTTGCCCATGAGGAGCAAATTCATTCCTTTAAAAGAAGATTCCTTTTTCCGTGGGACAGAACTTCTAGAAATGCGAACAGGAAGTCCCGAAAGTTGTCCCCCTTTGAAAAATGGCGGAACAATCTGCCAGGTGTTCCCATTCCCCTTTAAGACCAACTAAAGCTAAGACTAATCCTACTATAAAAAGCGTATTTAGTGATTTCAGCTATTCTTTCTTCGTGTTTTCTGCATACAGTGTCCTCTGGTCAGAGACAACCTTTGGGAATGTTCAAAAGTGGTCAAAAGTCCAAAAGGTGATCTTAATCGCAGAAAACAGGAGACAACGTCTCCAGAATGATCTAAAGTGTTGACTGGTCCGTAAAACCGCAACACAAACACACAAACAAACAACCTATATAAAGTGTTTTGCGAGGGTATATACATCGCACTGCATCAAGAAAACACGCCTATATAATTTTGAACCCCTTGAACCCCACTTTTATGTAGTAAAACTGGGGTTTTCAGGGGTAAACCTCATTTTTCTTATTTCTGCTTTAAAACATAGATTGTGGGCATAGTAGTCGCAGATAAAATTGACTAGGCGGAGCTATTCAGGTATTGTCAATATATGTCAATTTTGCTGAGTCCACCAGAAGATTCGGTATAGTGCCTTTCGCACGCTTTCTACAAGCGGACGAAATGGTCATATACGCCAGAGCTGTGCTTGTGTTACTGTTGAATTCACACAATCAGATGACTTGGTTTACCTTTTTGTTAATGGAAAATTCCAAAGGCATGCACAAACGATAGCTCCGCCTAGTCAATCTTATCTGCGACTACTATACCCATTAGAACCGCCTCGATGAGATCTAAAACATACATTGTGGGTACTCGTTAGAACCGCCTCGATGAGGCGGTTCTAACGAGTACCCACAATCTATGTTTTGAGCAGAAATAAGAACCATATCACAATTTTTTCTTTAAATTTTCATGTTTTGGTTGATAAAGGTTACAGGTTATTTGTATAGGCCTGTTTTTCGTAATGGTCTTGTTGACATGATAAAACACGCTTCATTACGATAACACACACGTGCGAAAAAGGGCATTTTTCGCATCTCCAAAATGGTTACTTTTCTAAAGAAAATCCGCAAAAGTTTTGTATTTGTTTGGTTGTTTGATTTGAGGTTTAACGTCCCCGTCAACACTGAAAATGTCATTTTGGAGACGTTGCTTCCAATTTTGTGGGACTTTTACCCGACGTTGAGATGAAATGACATCTCAAGTCCTGTCACCCAATGAAACCAATAGGGTTTATGTGCATGGACTTTTCTCGCTTTGCCTGGGCAGGCTTAGATCCTCTAAGCGGTTTACCAGTACTCGTGTGCCGGTCACAATTTTTTATACTGCAAACATAGGTTGTGGGCATTGGTAAGAACCGCACCACTGAGGCGGTTCTAAAGAGTACCCACATCCTCTCACTTGAAGCAGAAATAAGAAAAAATAATGTATACCCCATAAATCGCCCCCGCCCAGAGGGGCATGAAGAAATATATGGGATGCACGCTGCTTCCACGCAGAGCTGAATCCGGCCCGAACACTAGTACTGGTAAACAGCTTAGAGGATCTAAGCCTGTCCAGGAACCGCGGTGCGAGGCGGACCGTCCATGTTAATAAACCCTATTGGTTTCATTGGGCGACAGGGCTTGAGATGTCATTTCATCTTGATGTCGGGTAAAAGTCCCACAAAATTGGAAGCAACGTCTCCAAAATGGCCTTTACAGTGTTGACGGGGACGTTAAACCTCAAATCAAACAAATACCCCATAAAACCCAGATTTCTCTGTATAAAGTGCTGTTTGACGGGGTGTTCATTTCACGTACTTGTTAGCATGATGAAGCATATTATAGTCCCCTCGGGTACATGTACATATAGGGACGGCTTCAGTAGCTCAGTCGGATGCGCGTCTGACTGGTAATCAGGAGGACGCGGGTTCGATACCTGCCGGGGTTGGCAACATTCTTTCGTGGAGATTGATCATGATTTTTTTTCTACTGTCATTCTCATCCTTCCGCTGATTCAAGAAGGACAGCTGTCAGTTTCTGGCGAAAGAATGTGCACTGTACTGGTTAACCGCTTATGTATACATGTAAGCCTGCCTAGGACAAGCGTTGAGGCTCAAAAATGACCTAAAATAGTGTTGACCGTTGGGCCGTTAAACTTACAAACAAACATGTACATAAAGAATTATAACTTACTTTATACCGAAACTTCAGTCATATTTCTAGGTACATGTAATCATTTCGTTTTATATTTAACATGTTTTATATCTCTTTACATTGCAATTCTGTCTGAACTACTGGCCTATGGGATTGTATAGCATCTCCAGACGTTCTGCAAAATCCGGTGATGACTGTGCATACGTTAACCTTAATTTATACCGCAATCAGGCATTTTAGTAACCTAATAAAGGGGGTCGAATAACTGCACGCTATAATCGGTAGTGACCTATAATACCTTCCAATGACCTATAATACGTCTAGTGACCGTTAATAGACCGGACCTACTTTTCAGGTCACTAATTTACAAGTGTAAACAATAACATGCAACCTTTTTCACATGGGGAAACAACGAAACTGCAAGTTGAAATCTTTGCAATATTTATTTGAACAGATTTTCAGAAATTTCAGCTAAATTCTTACCTTCTCGGCCTTTCCTGGTTTGAATGGCCCGTTGGAATAACTGCGCACTGCTACTGCAATTGAGTCTCAACCTCGAAAATAATTTTTAAAGCTAAAATAAACTACTTATTTGCAGATTTTCTTTCAGAATGTAAAGCGCTGAGAAACTTTTATTCGAGCGTCCATGTTGTTTCCTGCGTCTTTGTGTCGTGGTGACGTCAGAAACTTTGCACTCGTTGACGTCACGTTATACTACGTGTGCGCGCCATGACACTGAATGTCGTTTTACATGCCACAGTGTCTGCTGTCTTTTTTTGCTTAAATTTGCTAAATTTTGGCAAAACCCCTTGATTTTTGAATTGCGGTATAAACTAAATGCATGATTAGTGTCTTTACATGTAATAATAAAACATAATCGGTTCGCCGCGACAATTTTATAGGGGCTCGCTAAAGCTCGCCCCTATAAAATTGTCTAAGGCTCACCGATTATATTTTATTATTAAAGACACTAACCATGTATTTACTATATGCATGGCTTACCAAATAAGGGACATTGGCAAATAATGTAGACCCTGATCAGACGCCGCTTAAAGTGGCGTCTGATCAGGGTATTCATTATTTGTTAATTATTAAGAACATTGTTGTAAAACTAGCAACAAATAGTATACATCCATAGAACGTTCAAAGCTGCAAAGTGGAAGGTTTCATTCGTCCTTTAAGAGTTAATGAGCGAATAAACACCACCAACATTAGTATGTACATTGCAAAGAATGGATGATAGTCGGTTTGCCCTTGTCCCATGCTTCACCTTGTCACATGATTCATTATTATGCACCATCACAACATTACGATAACCCGTGCGATATAGTGCTTTTTTTCACACCTCCAAAATGGCTACTTCTCTGATGAAAATCAGCGATATTTTTCTTATTTATACAGCAAACATGTGTTGTGGGTGCTCGTTAGATCCGCCTCAAAGAGGCGGATCTAACGAGTACACACAACCCATGTCTTGGAGCAGAAATAAGAAAAATAATGTATACCCAGTTTAGTAAGCAATCAAAGCACTGAGAATACTGATTGAATACTGGATCATTACGAAACACGCCTATTCAAATATATTGACAATTTTACCCCAAAAAATGAAAAATTTCAGATAAAAATTCTGATATTTCTCTTCTCAAAACATAGATTTGAGTCCTTGTCGAGGCCGTTCTACTGAGCACCAGCAATCTTAAAATAGAGATTGTGGATACTCATTAGAACGAGTACCAAAATCCATGTTTTAGCAGAAATAAGAAAAAATACATACCCCTGTAAACCCTATAAGTTCTGATACTTTTTCTTATTTCTTCTCAAAATATAGCTTCTGGGTACTCGTTAGAACCGCCTCGTCGAGGCGGTTCTTATTAGTACCCACAATATAATTTATGCTTTTAATCAGAGATGAGAAAAATAATATACCACTGTAAATTCCATATTTACAATTATAAACCAGGGTTTAAGGTGGTCAAATTATATAGTTGTGTTTTCGCAACTTTAAACCAAAAGTGCGTACCCTGGTGAGATGTCGCCTTCAGGCTGATAGATCTCTTTATTTACACTGATTGCCAGTTATGTCTTATTTAGGGATCATAGTTTTACGCGTATACTGATCTGTTGAATAGCACTTTTAGGTATTTAGTTTAAACTTTTATTTCATTTACTTTAAACAATACAATTCATAAGAATGCATATGACCCCCGCCAAGCGAATTGGGGTCTTCGAGCATTCCGTCATGACAAATTTTAACTGCGCATGCCCAGCCATTCAGAGGGGCCAGGGATATGGCTTTCTGTCTGAAGGTTCCTCTTGATTCACTGCTTGTATGAGCGAACAGCGAAGGTTCTGGTGAGACTGCGCGGATGCGCAGGCTCGCCTGAACCTTCGCTGCTCGCATAGGCGATAAGTACCAAAATCGCTTGAGGGGCCCATATAGAAACAGTACATACAAACGGAAGAAAGTCATTAGACTTTTATTGAATCTGTATCCCATACAAAAGTATATCAGTGCAACTTACTAGTGATCTGAGTCATAATCAGAATATTATGAAAAATGCATTGTGATATAATTCTATGTGTAACAACTTTAAGGTCTAAACTTTAAAGCGGAGAACAGCATGACAAAACATGTCAATATACATGTAAAGGTGTATCAGGCTCCACGGGGCAAGGGGTGGAAATAAATTACTATTATATTGAATTTGATCTTGGTTTTTATCTCGTACTCTTTATTGAGAAAAAGAAAAGTACGTCATCAGTCCAAGAAAAGCATTTATCGTTCATGGTTTCAAAACAAAGTTATCAATTTATTGAAAACGTTTTGACTTCAGTATATAGTTTTGTACAGGGAGGACGATGGTGTTGTTTTGATCGAGTGAGAGAGAAGGATCAGCATTAAGCAGGATATTTAAATTTGGATTGCAGATTGCTGACACACGGCCGAATAATTCACTCGTAAGTTCGGTATACTGTTCACATGCTAAGAGATAGTGGTGCGTGTCCTCTACGGATCCACAAACACACCGAGGGCAATCTACAATGTTCTTAGAGAACAAATGCTGATGTAAAGAACTACATTTAGTTCTTAGCCTATAATAATAGATCTGACCGCGTCTTTTTCCGGTGAAATAGTATCGAGTTGGTATAGTAACGTTTCGTATTTAGCCTGGCTTTAAATATATTTAGACTGGGCGAGTTGCGGGTTTCCTCAAGGAGTTCATTCCATTCTCGGACAGCTGATGGCAAGAAATACTTATAGTAAAGTTGTGATCTTGTATGTAGAGTATGGAGATCATCAGCATTTTGTTATGGATATGACGATGTACTACCAACGGTAGGTGGACCAAGTGAACAAAGATATTCAGTAGTAAGGTCATTATGCATTTTATAGAATAAAGTGAGTTTGTGCTTTTGCCTCCTGGACGCTAGTGTTTCCCAGCCTGTTTCTAACAAAATAGAATTAATTGATACCAGTTTCGTTGCACCAGAAACTATTCGTGCAGCTTCGTTTTGAATTTTTTCTAACTCATTCGCTTCGTATTGTGCACAGTTATTCCATACAACGTCGACATATTCTAAAAGGGGATGTACAAATGAATACTATATGGACTGGAGAGATTTCCGATCTAAGTTTTCAGTTTCCGCATAACATTTACACGATTCCATGCTTTTGTTTTTATATATTCAAGATGATCTTGCCAAGTACAATCATCTGAAAAATAACACCTACGTGTGTGTGTGTAGTTACTTCATTTATTTGCTTCTGGTCCATTGTAAAAGGTGGTTTGTTGTGTTTTCTTGAGAATAGCATAGATTCTGATTTTTCCTGGATAAAATGTAACTAACCACCGTTTTGCCCAACGTTTTATTTTTGTAGGTCTGAATTTAATTATTCAGCTGCTTGGCTGGGGTCGTCCGCTATTATATACAAACTTGTATCATCTGCAAACAATCTTATAGTAGAATTGATATCTTCAACAATTTCGTTAATATATACGATAAACAATAGGGCCTAAGAATCGGACCTTGAGGAACACCGGCATTAATTGGGGTCCATGTCGAACTAGCACCTGGTATCACAACACTTTGTTGTCTGTCATTTAGGTAGCCCGCAAACCAAGATAAAATATTTCCAGTTATTCCTGCAGAGTTGAGTTTAAAAAGCAGACCTCTATGCCATACCCTATCAAAGGCTTTGCTAATATCGCAAAATACTGAACGAATTTCTTTACCCTCATCGAGAGCTTTGCAGAAGGTATTATATATATCAACTAATTGGTTTACAGTCGAATCGCCAGGAACAAAGCCTGATTGCAAAGTTGAGATAGTATCATGCTCATGGAAAAAGTTGTAAAAGTGTTTATGTACAATTTTATCTTGCACTTTACCGACTGTACTAAGGAGAGAAATAGGCCTGTAGTATGAAATTTCAGATGGGTCGTTTTTCTTGTGTATTGGCGAGACATTGGCTTGTTTCCAAAGTTGCGGCACTTTACCACGACGTATTGAAAAGTTGAACAAGTCACGAACGTATTTGCAGGTCCTCATTTTCATTGCTTCCGGATGATGTTTTTTTTTTTTTTTTTTTTTGGGGGGGGGGGGGGGGGTTACGGCCCTTTCAAGATTATTTCACTCATATCGTGCCGATCGTTAATCAGAGGTTGACGAAAACCGGAGTACCCGGAGAGAAAACACTCGACCTTCCGTTGCAGAACTTGGCGTCTCACGTCGGAGGATTAAACAATGATTTTTTTAATCTGCGCGCGTTTTAATTTTATTTGTCAGTGATTATTACGTGGATAACCGCCAAACATTACGAACAAACACACCTATACAAATACATTGTAAATTTTCCGCCGAAAAAGGTATAAATTTCAGATGAAAAATTGTGATATTTTTTTCTTATTTCTGCTCAAAATATTTTAGAGCATAAATAGGAAAAATAAGGTTTACCCCAGGCATGTAAACCCCAGTTTTACTACATAACAGTGGGGTTTGAGAGGGTCAACATTACATTACGAAAACACGCCTATACAAATACACTGTACCTTTAATCAACGAAAAAATAAAAAAATTAAGATGAAAAATTGTGATATTTTTCTTATATCTGCTCAAAATATAGATTGTGGGTACTCGTTAGAACCGCCTCATCGAGGCGGTTCTAACGAGTACCCACGATCTATATTTCAGAGCAGAAATAAGAAACATATGGTTTACTCCAGGACCTGTAAACCCCAGTTTTTCAATATAAAAGTGGGATTCAAGGGGGTCAAAATTATATAGGCGTGTTTTCGTTATGTATAGGCTTGTTTTCGTGATGTAAGCGCTGCAGTATTGTTCATTTGGGATCGATTGGACAGACAGTCGACCTAACAACGGGTTCATGAGAAATCCTTCTTTTAAATGGCTTTCTTGCAGGTTAAAAATCTACTACCATTACGAAAACACGCCTATACAAATACATTGCAAATTTTAGCACCGAAACTTCACGAAAACACGCCTATACAAATACATTGCAAATTTTACCGCCGAAACATCACGAAAACACGCCTATACAAATACATTGCAAATTTTACCGCCGAAAAAAAAGACAATTTGAAGATGAAAAATTGTGATACTTTTCTTATTTCTGCTTTCGGCCCCCGCCCATCAGGGTTTGAAGAAATGTGGGCTGCATTATGCTTCAACGCAGAGCTGAAACCGACCGCACAAGAGTACATGTACTGGTCAACCTCTTAGAGGATCTAAGCTTGCCCAGGCAAAGCGTTTTTTTTTTTTATTTTTTTTTTTTTTGGGGGGGGGGGGCGGGGTTGAATATTTGTGTTATGTTCTTATTTTTACCCAAAACATAGGTAGTTTGTGTTCGTTAGAACCGCCACATTGAGGCGGTGCCAACGAGTACCCTCCTACACCCAGTCGTGGAGCAGAAATGAGAAAATTAATGCCCTGTATATCTCCAAAATGGTTTCTTTTCAGATGCAAAATTCATGATATTTTTCTTAGTAATGCTCCAAACGTAGGTTGTGGGTGCTCGTTAGAACCATCTTATTTAGGCGGTTCTAACGAGTACAAACAACGCAAGTCTTGGAGGAGAAATAAGACAAACGGTCAATATCCCTGTAAACCCCAGTTTTCTTTGTACAAAATTAATTTCATGGACTTGTTTACGGGCTGTTTGGCTCCACCTTTTACACAGGCACCACATACGTGTAGCCTTCAGCGCAATTTTTTTTTTTTTTTTTTTTTTTTTTCTTTTCTTTTTTCTTCAGCTTTAACTTTTAAACATGTAGCTTGAGAGCATAAGCAAAATGAGTAAATACAAATGTACAAGTATCACTGTTTGGGGGTCAGTTGCATGGTAGATCAGTTTGGTGGTCAGTTGTATGGTAGATCAAATCGAGACCGCGTAGCGCGAGTGATTTATCTACTTACAACTGACCGACAAACTGTGATATATCACTCAACAAATCACGCAATAAAGCTGATCTATCCAGATTCTAAAACACTGAAAGTTGACTAAATATCGGTGTTATGCCCCCAACTTCGAAGAAGTTGTGTGGGGGAGGCATATTGGTTTTGCCCTGTTCGTCCGTCCGTCCTTCCGTCCGTCCCACTTTTTTTTTACTGCATTGCATAACTTAACTTAAGAACCATGGGTGCTAGGTTTTTGAAATTTCATATATGGATTCCTTATGAAAAAATAATTGACCCATGTTTTTTTTTGTTGTTGTTTTTTTCTCGTCGGGATTATGCCCCTTTCCTGAGTTATGCCCCTTTGCAAAAAATATTTTAAAATCTTGTAAGCAAGATATCTCAAAAACTATTTGAGGTATTGCCCTGAAACTTTACAGACTGGTTTGGGATGATGAGTAGATGAACTGATTAACTTTTGAAAAAAAAAATAGAAATTTTTTTCTTGAGTTATGGCACTTTGAATTTTTTGCGTTTTAAGCTTGTAAGCAAGATAACTAAACAGCTGTTTGAGCTATTGCCCAATTTTTATTTTCTTGAGTTATGCCCCTATGAAAGTTTGCGCGTTTACAGCTTGTTAGCAAGATATCTCAAAAACTGTTCGAGCTATTGCCCTGAAACTTTTCAGGCTGGTTCAGGTTGATGAGTAGATGAACTGATTAACATTTGAAAAAAATCCGAAAGATTATGCCCCAGTCTTGAGTTATGCCCCCTTTGCAAAATACTTTGAAATCTTGTAAGCAAGATATCTCAAAAATTGTTTGAGCTTTTGCCCTGAAACTTTACAGACTGGTTTGGGATGATGAGTAGATGAACTGATTAACTTTTGAAAAAACAAACGATTTTTTTTCTTGAGTTATGGCCCTTTGTATTTGTTTGCGTTTTAAGCTTGTAAGCAAGATAACTAAAAACTGTTTGACCTATTGCCCTGAAACTTTACAGAATTGTTGGGGATGATGAGAAGATGAACAGATTAAATTTTGACAAAAATCCATTTTTTTCCTTGAGTTATGCCCCTTTGAAATTTCACGCGTTTTAAGCTTGTAAGCAAGATATCTCAAAAACTGTTTGAGCTATAGCCCTGAAACTTTACAGGATTGTTCAGGATGATGAGTAGATGAACTGATTAACTTTTAAAAACAATCCGAAATTTATTCTTCCGTTATGGCCCTTTGAAATGTTTGAAGTTTTTGTGTTTTAAGCTTGTAAGCAAGATAACTCAAAAACTGTTTGAGCAATTGCCCTGAAACTTTACAGAATGGTTGGGGATGATGAGAAGATGAACTGATTAACTCTTGACAAAAATCCAAATTTTAGCTCACCAGAGCCAAAGGCTGCGGGGGAGCTTATAGAATGGGCAGTTGTCCGTCGTCGACTGCGTCGTCTGCATCTGCGTCGTCTGCGTCAACACTTTCAAACGACACATTCTCTGAAGCCACTGGGCCGATTGGGCCCAAATTTTATCTGTAGCATTCTTGGACTGGGGGATTGAAAGTTTGTGGTTTTTTTTATGAAATTCGGCTTATTAGTTTGGTTGTTACGGCAACTTAGAGTTTCCATAGACTTATAATGGGGAAAATTGAAAAATGGCATTTACTACCAAGCCTCTGCAGATATTTTGACAAAACTTTTATAGAAATGTTCCTTAGGCAATCTACTATCTGCCATCTGATTTTAGGCCTACTGCTCTTTTTTATCGATTGCCATGGAAACCAAAATGAAAAAAAAATAGAAAAAAAAACTAAACAAATCATCTCATCTGAAACCATATGCTCTAGGAGGCAGATACTTTATGAAATTATTCACCATATTTGCCTTTACAGTATTTGTGTTTTTTGTGAAATTCGGCTCTTGAGGTTGGTTGCTATGGCAGTTTAGATTTTCCATAGACTTATAATGGGGAAAATAGAAAAATGGCATTAATTGCCAAGCCTTTACAGTTATTTTGACACAACTTTCATAGAAATGTTCCTTAAACAATCTTCCATCTGTCATATGATTTTAGGCCTATTGCTTATTTTGGCTGGTTGCCATGGAAACCAAAATGAAAAAAAAAATAGAAAAAAAAAAATTAAAAATCATCTCCTCAGAAACCGTATGCTCTATGAGGCTGATAGTTTGTGGAAATATTCACCATATTTGCCTTTACAAGTTTGTGTTTTTATGAAATTTGGCTCTTAAGTTTGGTTGCTATGGCAACTTAGATTTTCCCTAGACTTATTGTGGGGAAAATTGAAAAATGGCCTTAACTGCCAAGCCTTTGCAGATATTTTGGCTTAACTTTCATAGAAGAATTCCATAGGCATCTACTATCTGCCATATGATTTTTAGGCCTACTGCTCATTTCTATTCGTTGCCAGGGAAACCAAAATGAAAAAAAAAAAAAAAATACTTTCAAAAATCATTTCCTCAGAAACCGTACGCTCTATGAGGCTGAGAGTTTATGGAAATATTCACCATAAATGCCTTTACAGGTTTTGTGTTTTTAGCTCACCAGAGCCGAAGGCTCCGGGGGAGCTTATAGGATAGGCAGTTATCCGTCGCCGTCTGCGGCGTCTGCGTCAACACTTTCAAACGACATCTCCTCTGAAGCCACTAGGCCTACTGCGCCCAAATTTTTTCTGTCTAGCATCCTTGGCCTTGGGGATTGAAAGTTTGTGTTTTTAGCTCACCAGTGCCGAAGGCTCCGGGGGAGCTTATAGGATAGGCAGTTGTCTGTCGTCGTCTGCGTCTGCGTCAACACTTTCAAACGACATCTCCTCTGAAGCCACTGGGCCGATTGGGTCCAAATGTTATCTGTAGCATTCTTGGGCTAGAGAATTGAAAGTTTGTGTTTATTTTTAATGAAAATCGGCTTATAAGTTTGGTTGCTATGGCAACTTAGAGTCTCCATAGACTTATAATGGGGAAAATTGAAAAATGGCATTTACTGCCAAGCCTCTGCAGATATTTTGACAAAACTTTCATAGAAATGTTCCTTAGGCAATCTACTATCTGACATATGATTTTAGGCATACTGCACATTTTTATTGGTTGTCACGGAAACCAAAATGCACCCCCCCCCCCAAAAAAAAAAGTTAAAAAACCATCTCCTCAGAAACCATATGCTGTAGGAGGCAGAGACTTTATGAAAATATTCACCATATTTGCCTTACCAGGTTTTGTGTTTTTTTATGAAATTCGGCTCTTTAGTTTGGTCGCTATGGCAACTTAGATTTTCCATAGATTTATAATGGGGAAAATTGAAAAATGGCATTAACTACCAAGCCTTTGCAAATATTTTGACAAAATTTTCATAAAAATGTTCCTTGAGTAAACTTCGCTCAGCCATATGCTTTTATGTCAACCTAGGGGTCCCGTGGGTTGTGCCGGGGCTATGCCCCGCCCCCTCCACTTCATAAAATGCCTTATATCTCAGAAACCTTACAGATTCTCACCCCTAAACCATATATATTCATGTTCCTTATGATAAGATGCATGAAGTGACACCAACCTGGGGGTTCCCCCGGATGTGCCGGGGACATGCCCCACACCCTCCTCTTCATTAAATCCCTTTTATCTCGGAAACCATTCAGATCCCCACCCCTAAACCATATATATTCTTGTTTCTTATGATAAGAGACACTCAGTGACACCAACCTGGGGGTCCCTCGGGATGTTTCTGGGCCATGCCCCATCCCCTCCATTTCATAAAAGGCCCAGTGTCCCAGAAACCTTACAGATCCCCACCCCTAAACCATATATATTCTCGTTCCTTATGATAATTCGCATTCAGTGATTCCAACCTGGGGGACACCCGGGATGTGACGGGGCCATGCCCAACCCCCTCCACTTTACATAAGGCCAAATATTCCAGAAACCGTACAAATCCCCATATTATTTTGCTTGTCTGGTATAATTGTACTTTCAGAGTTATGCCCCTCTGAAGTAAGAGTTATGCCCCTTTGAAAAAAAATCAGAATTGAAAATTGTCAGAAAGATCAAGCAAGGGTCTTGAAATTCAATGTTATGATTGAAAAATGATGTATAGATTACCAGATCAGGTCTTAAGGCAATTTTGGAAAAATTTGCCCATTGCAATTGGGGCTAGTTTGATCTTGTCAGCAAAATACGAGGGGTTTTGAAATTAATTGCTTATTTCTGTCTGGAGACTTCAAATTTCAAGTTAGCCAAAAAGTGCTCATTCCATGCGCTTAAAGTACTCCCCGTGGCTAGAAATGCAAAGTTTCAGTCGATGTATCCACTTCTTGAAGGCGTCACGGTATGCTGATTTGGGCACCTCTGAAGCTACTACGTTCCTCGCCTATAAGGCGATCTGGATTTCTGCACCCCGACCAGCGTGTAGTAACGGGACTGACATGTACATGGAAACTTTGATAGCTAGTACTTCTATTGTTGGTTTACCATAGCTGTTTCAAATTTTGCTTATCTTGAAAATTTTGGTAACAGATTTCTCAGGAACTATGAAAGCTATAAAACTAAAGGTTCGTATAAACATGCACAATGACTGGATGTATCTTGTAGTCAGAAATAGGGGACAAGACTCCTCTTTGAGTTGTGTGCCTTGATAGGTTTTCAAACTTTGCCATTCTTGAACATTTTCATATCCGATTTCACTAGAACGCTGAAAATTGTATAAACATGGACACTGACTGGATTTATTGTCTGTACAGAATTAGTGACCAAGGGTCCATAACAATAATTGAGTTATGTCCCTTGGTAGGTATTCAAAATTAAATTACACTGTGTTCAATAACTCTAAAGTTCCTGGTTCTACTTAGATGAAACTTATACCACGTTTGGTCTCTACAACAAGGAAAGTTTATCTGCAGAACGGTGGCCTATGGTCCATAACTCCTAAAGTTATATTCCATCTATGTAGGTTTTCAAATTTTGCAATTCTTGAACATTTTCATAACAGATTTTTCAGGAATTGTCAAAGCTAGAAAAATATAAACATGAACAATGACTTGATGTATAGTGTGTACCAGAATCACACTTAAGGGTCCATATCTCTTGGCATTATGTCCCTTGGTAGGTTTTCAAAGGATTACAGTGCTTTTTTCTAGCTTTTTCTTCATTTTTGCTTTGATAGTGTAAAAACAGTAAATACTTTGTTCTTTTTTGTTCTTGTTTTCTTTTTTTCTACATAATTTAGGCTTTCTCCTCTGATAGCACTATAGCGGGGCTATAGTCAGATCCCCTGACAACTCTAGTTGGCAACTGTATTGTTAGAATGGCAGACCCTTCAGCACTGAAGGAGTAGTCTGATTGAGATCTATATTGTTTGAATGGGATCTATATTGTTTGAATGGAAGACAACCTGTTCAGCATTCTACAGTATTGAACGACAGCACATTAGATGGTCCAATTTCGTCACTAAAATATCTTGAATGTACTTTGTTCGTGTTTTAAATAGCTTTCTGTTTCTTTATGTTCATTTTAAGCCATGTTCATTAATTGGTGACATGGTGTTCTACAAACACACATATATGTTATAGAATTAAAAACAAATACTTGAAAAATCATCTTCTCCGAAACCGTATACGCTATGAAGCTGAGATTTTATGGAACTATTCACCATATTTGCCTTTACAGGTTTTGTGTTTTTAGCTCACCTGTCACGTAGTGACAAGTTGAGCTTTTGGGATCACTTTCTGTCCGTCGTCCGTCGTGCGTGCGTGCGTGCGTGCGTCCGTAAACTTTTCTTGTGAGCACACTAGAGGTCACAGTTTAGGGCCAATCATCATCAAACTCGGTCAGAATGATAATCATGACAATATCTCGGTCAAGTTCGAATATGGGTCATGACAGGTCAAAAAGTAGGTCAGTAGGTCAAATCAAAGAAAAGCCTTGTGAACACTCTAGAGGCCAAAGTTTTGGGCCGATCGCCATTAAACTTGCTCAAAATGATCATCTTGACAATAACTCGGTCAAGTTCGAATATGGGTTATGCCGGGTCAAAAAGTAAGTCAGTAGGTCAAATCATACAAAAACCTTGTGAACACTCTAGGGGCCACAGTTGTGGTCCGATCGTCATCAATCTTGCTCAGAAAGATCGTCTTGACAATATCTGGAACAAGTTCGAATATGGGACATGTCGGTCCACAAAGTAGGTCAGTAGGTCAAATCATAGTAAAACCTTGTGAATACACTAGAGGCCACAGTTTCGGTCCGATAATCATCAAACTTGCTCAGAATGATTATCTTGACAATATCTCGGTCAAGTTCGAATATGAGTCATATCGGGTCAAAAAGTAGGTCAGTATGTCAAATCAGAGGAAACCTTGTGAACAAACTAGAGGCCACGGTTTTTGTCCGATCATCATCAAACTTGCCCAGAATGATCATCTTGACAATATCTCGGTCAAATTCGAATACGGGTCATGTCGGGTCATAAAGTAGGTCAGTAGGTTAAATCAGAGAAAAACCTTGTGAACACACTAGAGGCCACAGGTTTGGTCCAATCATCATCAAACTTGCTCAGAATGAGAATGTTGATACTATCTTGGTCACATTGGAATATGGGTCATGTCGGGTAATAATGTAGGTTGGTAGGCCAAATCATAGAAAAACCTTGTGAACACACTCGAGGCCACAGTTTTGGTCCGATCATCATCAAACATGCTCAGAATGATAGTCTTGACAATATCTCGGTCAAGTTCTAATATGGGTCATGTCGGTCAAAAAGTAGGTCAGTATGTCAAATCATAGAAAAACCTTCTGAACACACTAGAGGCCACAGTTTTGGTCCGATCATCATCGAACTTGCCCAGAATGATCATCCTGACAATATCTCAGTCAAGTTCGAATATGGGTTATGTCTGATCTAAAAGTAGGTCAGTAGGTCAAATCATAGAAAAACCCTCTGAACACACTTGAGGCCACAGTTTTGGTCCGATCATCATCAAACCTGCGCGAAATGATCATTTGACCATGTCTCGGTTAATTTCGAATATGGGTCACGTCTGGTCAATAAGAAGGTCAGTAGGTCAGATTGTTGAAAAACCTTGTGAACACACTAGAGGTCCCAGTTTTAGTCCGATCATCATTAAACTTGCTCAGAATTATCAGCTTGACAATATCTGGGTCAAGTTTGAATATGGGTCATGTCGGGTCAAAAAGTAGGCCAGCAGGTCAAATCATAGTAAAACGTTTTGAACACTCTAAGAGGCCACAGTTTTGGTCATATCACCATTAAACTTGCTCAGAATGCTCATCTAGACAATATCTAAGTTAAGTTCGAATATGGGTCATGTCAAATCAAAAAGTAGATCGGTAGGTTAATTTGTCATAACTTTTGAACCGTTTGAGATAGAGCCTTCATATTTGGCATATAGGTTCCTTGTGACAAGGGCTTCCCACTCATATAAAGATTTGACTTACGACCTTGACCTGTGACCTACTTTATCATAACTTTTGAACCATATGAGGTAGAGCCTTCATATTTGGCATGTATGTTCCTTGTGAAAAGGTTTTCTCAACCATTCACAACTTTTGACCCATGACCTTGACCTTTGACCTACTTTGTCATAACTTTTGAAGCATTTGAGATACAACCTTCATATTTGGCATTTAGGTTCCTTGCGACAACGGCTTTCTATTCATACATAAAATGATCTTTGACCTTTTTCCTTGAGATTTGACCTATTTTATTTTAACTTTTGAACCATGTTGTGTAGATGACCCTCTAGGAAAATAGCATAAACGATTAACAAATGGTCACAAGAGCTAAAATAGAAAAACATTGTAAAGGGGGTCTTTCAAGGTATAGGAAATTTGCATTGGTTTCTGCCCACGCTTGGATTTTGATGAAATTAAGCACAATAATTGCCTTGGGTATAACCATTACAATTACGATGCATTCACTTTTAAATTTTATTTCCATAGTAAATTTATTACATATTTTATGAAGTCTCTATCACAACAGAGAGTACTCTCATATAAACTTGACTACAGTATTCAGCGTTTCATATATCTAATGCTGCTATGTTTTATGAATTAAAGCCATAATTTGTGAGTTAGTTGATACTATGAATGACCTCATATGTCTAGTAATAGTGGCTGGGCATTCAGCATTCTTTGATGGTGTCCCCATATTTCTGCTCCTATTTTTGTATTCATTAAAATTTTATATGCATTTTTACCATGTTCCAATTTTTGTTAAGACACCCTTTCAGCATAAAAACTACCCACATATCTTAGGAACATGTTGATGAATATTGATGGAAATTGAGGACCGGTAACATTGTGTTTTAACAGACTGAATACTGATAGTCCTGATTCAGCAAAATGTGAAATTGTATGATTATCATGTTTTGGTCATGCTGTTTAATAATATTTTACTATTGCTTTCAATTTGGATGGCTATAGTATAGTATGGGTTGTGTAAGTAGTTCATTCCATAATTATAAGTA
This sequence comes from Lucinisca nassula, assembly GCA_963580285.1. Taxonomy (NCBI): domain Eukaryota; kingdom Metazoa; phylum Mollusca; class Bivalvia; order Lucinida; family Lucinidae; genus Lucinisca; species Lucinisca nassula. The sequence continues at coordinate 96,981,072 of OY757011.1, forward strand.
TTATTTCAAAACATACATTTCGGTAAATTTGCCCTCTATGGAACAAACTATTTAGTCTACAGCACTATACCGCAAAGATTTTGATGACAAACGTCATCAAACGCACCCAAGTAACGGTGGGTATGATCATGATAACGGTGCAACCCGTCAAACCTACCTGTAGTGGTATAAAATTTTACGTCACTGTCTACTTATCCTCCGACAACAGTATCAAGAAGCATTTAAACTGTTGATAATAATTATTCAATCTGTGAGTAGTCATCGCATTACTCATAGGATTTTAAATTATTTTCAGTAAATACATTGGGATGCTTTTTATGTCCAAACACTGCAATGCTCTTTCTAAGCCGAGAGATACATTCACAGAAATGTACTGGTAATTATTAATGAACAAAAAGCAAGCAAGAACAGTGCTTAAAAAACAGTGCACTTGCATTCAGCACAAACATTCAAGAAGTGGTTGAAAGTTTTACAACTAGAAAAAAATACTAAAAGCTCGCTTCCGATAAATTAACCACTATATTGACAAAGTAAATAGAACAAAAATGGACACTAAAGAAACGTCAACAATTACAATACCAATGCAGAAAAGAGACATATTTATGCATGTGTACTATAAGGAAGGAAACTGTTTCTCTCCCTGTCTAATAGCAAAATTTCTCTAGGTCATGGAACAGCTTTGTTTACACCAAATATTCTGCGCCTCATCCATCAATGATATTTTTTGCAACAGAAACTCAATATCAGTGACATTTCGATTCTTGGAAATACTAACCAATAATTACTGTAACTTTTTGTTATGATAATAATCCGGCGTCCATAAAGACAGAGTATACCTAAGGCTTAATCTGGCCATGGATTTATCAACAGAACTTTTTTACTAGTAACAACGAACCAATGGTCATTGTGTCCTAGCATACCAGCTTGGTATGGAAATGAAAATAATGGATCTCCTTGCCTTACACCTATTTGAATAGCATGACTTATGCAAAGTCATTAAATAAAGTTGCACATGTTCTCAATAATTTTGCTGCTAATAAAAAAGCAGTATATGCCTAATTTGTTGATTAGAATACCTTTTGATTTAGTGTTTTACTATCTACTATTTTGGATAGATCATAGTGTATAAATGAAAGGAATATATCAGAAATTCATGATATTTTAATAGTTTCTAAGCTAGATCAGCTCAATATGTATTCATTTTGATTTGTTTAATCTCATTTTTATTACGTAAGTGTTACGAATGCCTTTTTGTAAGGTTCTTGGATGATTTCAATAAAATAGTAAATTTTGCAGAAACGACTTAATTCCATTAAAGGTGTAAAACTACAGTGTTACCGGTTTGGGATTTTCATGAAATTTGGCATAGCTAAAGAAGATACATATGGCAAGTTTTCCTAGCAAAATGAAATCTTGACAAAGGCTAGAACATATTTATCTTAGGGATTGAATTTTGATAATTTTATAAAACTTTAATTAAAAAATGAGATTTTTGATAATTATTTTATCAGAAACTGTAAACTTTAATTAATTCAAAAGGTTTTTTAGTATCAAAGGAATGCCTATGGAGTTCTGCATTCAATCCAGTTCACAGATCGTGTAACTAAATAAAACATAAGATTTAAGGCGCACTTATTTAGAGAGAGATACCAGCTCATGGAGGGAGTCAGTTACAGTGGCCTCCTGAGTCCTACTTTTATTTATATAAGATATTAAATACATTTTTATAGGTTGTATATGATGAGTTATTAATATACAAAGTTTGAAGAAAAGACATGCATGGGCACAGATGAATGACCCCCTTTGCTTCAAATGCGAACTCCTTCTAAACCCTTGGGCCAATTGGATTTAAAACTTCACCGGAATGTTGCCTAGGCGACTCCCTACCAAAAAAGTTAAACCTCATTCCACTCAAATGAACAAGATGGCTGCCAGAGCTAAAAATAAAAAAAATCTTCAAACGACAATTCCTTCTGTACCCTTGGGCCAATTTCATTCAAACTTCGAAGTAATGTTGCTTAGATGACCCTCTACCAAAAAGGCTAAAACGATCCCGCTCCGATGAACAAAATGACCACCGGAGCCATAAATAGAAAAAATTATTGTAAATTTGATTCAAACGTGAACTCCTTCTAAACCCTAAGGCCAATTTGATTCAAACTTCACAGGAATGTTGCCTAGGTTACTCCCTACCAAATAAGCTAAAATCACTCTGCTGATGAACAAGATGATCACCAGAGCTAAAAATAGAAATTACTCGAGACAATGACAAACAGGTGAGCGAACCAGGGCCCTGTGGGCCCTCTTGTTTATGAAATTCGGCTCTTTAGTTTGGTTGCTATGGCAACTTAGATTTTCCATAGACATATAATTGGGAACATCGAAAAATGGCATAAAATACAAAGCCTTTGCAGATATTTTGACAAAACTTTCATAGAAATGTTCATTGAGTAAACTTATCTCAGCCATATGCTTTTGTGTCAACCTGGGGGTCCTGTAGGTTGTGCGGGAGCCATGCCCCGCCCCCTCCACTCTCAGAAACCTTACAGATCCACACCCCTAAACCATATATATTCTTGTTCCTTATGATAAGATGCATTAAGTGACACCAACCTGGTTTTGTTTGTTTGATTTGAGGTTTAACGTCCCCGTCAACACTGTAATGGTCATTTTGGAGACGTTGCTTCCGATTTTGTGGGACTTTTACCCGACATTGAGATGAAATGACATCTCAAGTCCTGTCGCCCAATGAAACCAATAGGGTTTATAAGCATGGACGGTCCGCCTCGCACCGCGGTTCCTGGACAGGCTTAGATCCTCTAAGCGGTCTACCAGTACTAGTGTGCGGGCCGGATTCTGCTCTGCGTGGAAGCATCATGCAGCCCATATATTTCTTCTAGCCCCTATGGGCTGGGGCCGTACACCAACCTGGTCGCCTGGGATCTGCCGGGAACATGCCCGCGTCCACCTCATGAAATGCCATTTATCTCAGAAACCATTCCGATCCCCGTCCCTAAACCATATATATTCTTGTTCCTTATGATAAGACACACTCAGTGATGCCCAGGCCATGCTCCAACCTTCATCGTCACAAAAGACCATATATATATATCTGAGAAACGGTTAAGAACCCTACCCCTAAACCATATATATTCTTGTTCTCAACCCTATTGGTTTCATTGGAAAACAGGGCTTGAGATGCCATTTCACCTCATGTCGGGTAAAGTCTCACGAAATTGGAAGCAACGTCTCCAAAATGACATATACAGTGTTGGCAGGGACTTTAAACCCCAGTCAAACAAACAAAAACAATATATTCTTGTTCCTTATAATAAGCCGCAATCAGTGATACCAGCATGGGATCCTCCCTGGGTTGCCACGGGCCATGCCCTACCCTTTACTTCATTAAAAGCCATATATCTCAGAAACCGTTCTGATCCCCACCCCGTTACCATATATATTCTTCTTCCTTATGATCTTATGATAAGACCCCACTTGATTATAAGCTATATGTGTCAGAAACCAGTCAAATCCCCACCCCATAATCACATATATTCTTGTTCATTGCTATTAGACACATTCAGTCATCCCCATCCTGCCGAGTCCGCAGGGGCCATTTCTCTCCCACTTCATAATACGGACTCTTATCTCAGAAACACTTCAGCATTCAGTGACAACAATCTTGGGCTTTTCTGGGATCCGCCATGCACCAATCCCTCCACTGCTTACAAGGCCTTACATCTCAGGAGCCATACATATCCCAACCTCTAAAACATATATGTCTCTATTCCTTTTGATATGACGCATTTAGTGACACCAACCAGGGCTCCATTGGATTCATGCCCCAACCTTTCTACTTTATAAAACACCTAATAGTTCAAATACAGTCCACATGAGTGCTCATTTGGGTATGGGGTTGGATTGGGAGACTTTATAATTGCTAGATTGAAATCATATCATGTTAAAATACATGGCTACCATTGGGCAGTGCCCACCTGAGCTCTGGTTTATGGTTTGTTTCCTATGACAAGTTTAGAGTTTCCATTGACTTATAATGGGAAAATTGAAAAATGACATTTATGCCTTTCAAGATATTTTGTCAAACTTTCATAGAAATGTTCCTTTAATAATGTTCTTTTAGGCCCAATCGGTTGCCGCAGGTGGGAAATTGTCAGTTGTCATCTGTTGTCCTGCAACATCACATTCAAGCGACATCAGACCTCTGAAGTAACTAGGCTGATTGGGTCCAAATTTTTATCTGTAGCATCCTTGGGCGCAGGGCTTTCATGGTTAATTAAAACACATTGCTGCTAGTAGGCAGTGTCCCCTGAGCTCTGGTGAGCATAGTGGCCCATGGGCCTCTTGTTTTTTCTTGAGTTATGCCCCTTTGAAGTTTTGCGCGTTTGAAGCTTGTAAGCAAGATATCTCAAAACTGTATAAGCTATTGCCCTGAAACTTTACATCTGGTTCAGGATGATGAGTAGATGAACTGATTAACTTTTGAAAAAAAAAATCCGATTTTTTTTCATCAGTTATGGCCCTTTGATTTTTTTTTGCGTTTTAAGCTTGTAAGCGAGACAACTAAAAACCGGTTTGAGTTATTGCCCTGAAATTTTACAGAATGGTTGGGGATGATGAGAAGATGATTAACTTTTGACAAAAATCCATTTTTTTTTTCTTGAGTTATGTCCCTATGAAATTTTGCGCGTTTTAAGCTTGTAAGCAAGATATCTCAAAAACTGTTTGAGCTATTGCCCTGCAACTTTACAGGCTGGTTCAGGATGATGAGTAGATGAACTGATTAACTTTTGAAGATAAAAAAAATCCGAAGGATTATGCCCGTCTTGAGTTATGCCCCTTTGCAAAATACTTTGAAATCTTGAAAGCAAGATATCTCAAAAACTGTTTGAGTTTTTGCCCTGAAACTTATAGACTGATTTGGGATAATGAGTAGATGAACTATTTAACTTTTGAAAAAAAAAATCCGATTTTTTTTCTTCGGTTATGGCCCTTTGAATTTTTTTTGCGTTTTAAGCTTGTAAGCAAGATAACGAAAAACTGTTTGAGCTATCGCCCTGAAACTTTACAGAATGGGTGGTGATGATTAGAATATGAACTGATTAACTTTCGACAAAATTCCATTTTTTTTTTCTCGTCAGGATTATGTCCCTTTCTTGAGTTAGGCCCATTTGCCAAAAAAAAAAAAAAAAATTTGAAATCTTGTAAGCAAGATATCTCAAAAACTGTTTGAGGTTTTGCCCTGAAACTCTACAGACTGTTTTGGGATGATGAGTAGATTAACTGATTAACTTTTGAAAAAATCCGTTTTTTATTTTTTTCTTGAGTTATGGCCTTTTTTTTTTTTTTTTTTTTTTTTTTTGCATTTTGTAGCTTGTAAGCAAGATAACCAAAAACTGGTTGAGCTATTGCCCTGAAACTTTACAAAATGGTTGGGGATGATGAGAAGATTAACTGATAACTGATTAACTTTTGACAAAAATCCACTTTTTTTCTTGAGTTATACCCCTTTGAAATCTGGAGCGTTTTAATCTTGTAAACAAGATATCTCGAAAACTGTTTGAGCTATTGCCCTGCAACTTTACAGGCTGGTTCAGGATGATGAGTAGATGAACCGATTAACTTTTGAAAAAAATCCGAAGGATTATGTCCGTTTTGGGTTATGTCCCTTTGCAAAATACTTTGAAATCTTGAAAGCAAGATATCTCAAAAACTGTTTGTGATTTGCCCTGAAACTTATAGACTGGTTTGGGATAATGAGTAGATGAACTAATTAACTTTTGAAAAAAAATCTGAAATTTTTTCTTCAGTTATGGCCCTTTGAGTGTTTTTGCGTTTTAAGCTTGTAAGCTAGATAACTAAAAACTGTTTGAGCTATCGCTCTGAAACTTTACATAATGGGTTGGGATGATTAGAAGATGAACTGATTAACTTTCGACAAAATTCCATTTTTTTTCTCGTCAGGATTATGTCCCTATTGAGTTAGGTACCTTTGCCAAAAAAAATAAAAAATACTTTGAAATCTTGTAAGCAAGATATCTCAAAAACTGTTTGAGGTTTTGCCCTGAAACTCTACAGACTGTTTTGGATGATAAGTAGATGAGCTGATTAACTTTTGAAAAAAAAATCGGTTTTTTTTTCTTGAGTTATGGCCTTTTTGCGTTTTAAGCTTGTAAGCAAGATAACTAAAAACTGGGTGAGCTATTGCCCTGAAACTTTACAAAATGGTTGGGGATGATGAGAAGATGAACTGATTAACTTTGACAAAAAAAAAAAATTTTCTCGTCAGGATTATGTCCCTTTCTTGAGTTAGGCCCCTTTGCCAAAAAAAAAATACTTTGAAATCTTGTAAGCAAGATATCTCAAAAACTGTTTGAGGTTTTGCCCTGAAACTCTACACACTGTTTTGGGATGATGAGTAGATGAACTGATTAACTTTTGAAAACAAATCCGTTTTTTTTCTTGAGTTATACCCCTTTTAAATTTAGCGCGTTTTAAGCTTGTAAGCAAGATATCTCAAAAACTGTTTGAGTTATTGCCCTGCAACTTTACAGGCTGGTTCAGGATGATGAGTAGATAACTGATAAACTTTTGAAAAAAAAATCCGAATGATTATGCCCATCTTGAGTTATGCCCCTTTGAAAAATACTTTGAAATCTTGTAAGTAAGATATCTCAAAAATTGTTTAAGCTTTTGACCTGAAACTTTACAAACTGGTTTGGGATGATTAGAAGATGAACTGTGTAACTTTTGATAAAAATCCGAAATTTTATTCTTGTGTTATGGCCCTTTGAATAGTTTTTGCGTTTTAAGCTTGTAAGCAAGTTAACTAAAAACTGTTTGAGTTATTGTCCTGAAACTTTACAGAATGGTTGGGGATGATGAGAAGATGAACTGATTAACTTTTGACAAAAATCCAATTTTTTTTCTTGAGGTATGCCCCTATGAAATTTTGCGCATTTTAAGCTTGTAAGCAAGATATCTCAAAAACTGTTTGAGCTATAGCCCTTAAACTTTACAGGCTGGTTCAGGATGATGAGTAGATGAACTGATTAACTTTTGAAAAAAAACTGATTAGATAAATTTTAATGCATTTGCATTTTGGGGGAATTTAATGCATGCTTGCTTTAGACAGGTTGCTCGCTTAATAGAGGTGGACACTAAGACAGGTTTGACTGTATCTCTAAAACTGTATGAGCTACTGTCCTGTAACTTAAAACACTGGCATGGGGTGATAAATAAATGACCTGATTAACTTCAATTTTTCTTGTGTTATGTTCCTTCTAAAATTTCACCATTGCAGCCAAATAAAAAAAAAGATATCTCAATTACTGTAAGGAACAAGCAGTGTTAGGGTCAAGCAGTTGTGGCATTGTGTTTCATAGACACTGGCTCTAGTTCCCATCATATTTTCTCAACATTCCGGGGTTGTTTGAAAAAATCCCGCCAGCACGTTTGAATGTAACACAAGCAGTTACCTGTTTTTGTAATGGAATGTATTCGTGAAAAAGGCGTTACTACGTCTTACGTGAAGGAAACGATCGATGACGTCGCAAAACGTCATGGAACGCCGTCTCTTTGCGTCACGCTTTTTCGGCTAGTGAGTTGCCAATCAATATATCACCGGCTATAATCATTGGCGACCCCTTGAGCCTCACTTTTATATAGTAAAACTGGGGTTTCCGGGGGTATACCTTAGTTTTCGAGGCGGTTCTAACGAGTTTTGGAGCAGAAATAAGAAAAATATCACAAATGTTCATCATAAAATTTTCATTTTTTCGGCGATAAAGGTGGCAATGTATTTGTATAGGCGTGTTTGCGTAATGTAGGCGACCAGTGTTAGAATTAAAGTTTGATACAATCGGGTCCAGGTGTGTTATCGCACTGACTATATAAAGTGGGGTTTACTGCAGCTGGTGTTGTGCCGTGTGGCGGCCGTAAAACGTCTCCCCGTACATCAACCATAGTGCAGTTTATATTTTACTTTTGGTCCTTTGAGATCAGCGTGAATATTCTGAGAAATCAGAAATAAATTATTGGTTTAGACTTATAGTCTAGACAGGGCTTTTGATTATTTGGACCCCATTTTGATTTATATCAGTCTTTGAATCGACTGCCTATTCGAAATTCGCAAAATTGCAGTATGTTTCCTCTGGCTTTCTTTGCCGGTTCTTTACAGGGTCACTGATGGGGCTTTATTAGCCGAAACTACGTAGTATGACCCATTTTCTTTCTTATGAATGTTTTCATTGCTCTTAAAGGAACACATTTTTGATTTTTATTTGCCTTCACTGCAGCTGGTGTTGTGCCGTGTGGCGGCCGTAAAACGTCTCCCCGTACATCAACCATAGTGCAGTTTATATTTTACTTTTGGTCCTTTGAGATCAGAAATAAATTATTGGTTTAGACTTATATTCTAGACAGGCTTTTAATTATTTGGACCCCATTTTGATTTATATCAGTCTTTGAATCGACTGCCTATTCGAAATTCGCAAAATTGCAGTATGTTTCCTCTGGCTTTCTTTGCCGGTTCTTTACAGGGTCACTGATGAGGCTTTATTAGCCGAAACAACGTAGTATGACCCATTTTCTTTCTTATGAATGTTTTCATTGCTCTTAAAGGAACTCATTTTTGATTTTTGTTTAAATGGGGTGCTAGTACACGGACTTTTCAGCCAGTTCTATCTCACGAGAAAACACGTATTTCATGTTTGCGACCAGTTTAGAAAAAATCGTGTCGTGCTTTCCAGTCTTGCTTCCGGGGATGGCCTTTTGTTAAGATAATTAGCTTTTGTACAGCTGGTATTTTCTTAATCAAAGTGTGGATTATAATTATTTGCTGGTCCCTTGGGATCATTGATACCACTGCTGGATTTTGAGGATGCTCGCTGGTAATACATCACGAAAACACGCCAATATAACTCTGGCCCCCTTGAACCTCACTTTTATATAGTAAAACTGGGGTTTACAGGGGTAAACCTTATTTTTATTATTTCTGCTCTAAAACATAGATTGTGAGCACTCGTTAGAACCGCCTCATCGAGGCGGTTCTAACGTGTACGAAAAATCTATATTTACACACAATCTTTTACAATTTTCCATCTGAATATTATCATTTTTCAGCTGTAAAATTTACAATGTGTTTGTATAGGCGTGTTTTCGCATTGGTGTGCAATTGGTATGCTGGCTGGGCATGTACACAGTCTCCATACTTTTCAATTCTGAGGACATGGAGTATTCTTTGTTTCCCTGGGATGGCCCTTTGGTGGAACATATACATACGAAATTTTAGATGTAGAAAATAAAGGTGCTGTAAAATTCTGCTATTAAGACCACCTAAAATTAAGACTAAATCTGCTTTTAAAAGAGTACTGAGAGGGCTTCATTTATTCTTTCTTTCCGTTTCCTACACCCAGTGTCTCCTAATAAGAAACCATCCTTGGAATTGTTCAAAAGTGGTCTTCAGACCCTTTTTGAACAGTCACAAATGTGGTCTTAATACATGAGTTTTACTGTATTGGCAATGGAAGCCGTAAACGCTCAGGCGCTATTAGGACTGATTTTCACCTTTGTTGTTAAATAGGTTTTATAAGATAGGTTTGTTGCTTAGTGACGTGATTGCTGCTGAATCACAGGCCATGCCTGCATTTGGCAGCATAGCTATAGATTTAAATTTTGTTTGTTTGTTTTGTTTGATTTGAGGTTTATCGTCCCCGTCAACACTGTAAAGGTCATTTTGGAGACGTTGCTTCCAATTTTGTGGGACTTTTACCCGACATTGAGATGAAATGACATCTCAAGCCCTGTCGCCCAATGAAACCAATAGGGTTTATTAGCATGGACGGTCCGCCTTGCACCGCAGTTCCTGGACAGGCTTAGATCCTCTAAGCGGTTTACCAGTACTAGTGTGCGGGCCGGATTCAGCTCTGCGTGGAAGCATCATGCAGCCCATATATTTCTTCAAGCCCCTATGGGCGGGGGCTTTATAGATTTAAATAACCATTATGAAGTCACGCTTTTTCAAATATACTGGAAAATTTTACCGCCAAAAAATGAAAACTTTCGATAAAAAAAATCTGTTATTTTTCATATTTCTGCTCCTCGCATAGATTTTTGGGACCCGTTAGAACCGCCTCGCAGAGTCGGTTCTAACGAGTACCCACAATCTATACTTTAGAGCAGAAATAAAAAAAAAGTTTTACTGTATAAAAGTGGGGCTCAAGGGGGTCAAAATTATATAGGCATGTTTTCTTGATGTGCTGACTCACAGACCATACCTGCATTTGGCGGCAGATCTATAGAATTAAATAATATTCTGCCTCATTTTCGTGTTATATTAGTTATAAAAATAAAACATGAGCCAGCCCATGACAAAACCTACAGTAAGACATATGCGCCCAACGAAGACTCGGATCAGCCTGCGCTTCCGCGAAGTCTGATCAGTGTCTTCGTTGTGAGCTCTAAGGATAGCTCAGAGACAAATACTCCTCCATGCAGCAAGAGAAGTCTTTGGTTAGACTATATGGATGCGCAGGCTGATCTGAGTCTTAGTTGGGCGCACATGCCTTATTGTAGGTTTTGCCATGCGCTGGCTCTGTCATGTTCTAGCCGTGGTTCTAGCCTTGGTGCTCATTAACAGCAATACCATCGGAAGAGGAGCTTTCTTCCCAATGATCGAGAACAACACAACGTGGAAAGCCACTGCTGCTAATGCCCATGGAAATAATGACTGTTTGCAGAAGGTAGTTGCCAGCTTTATTGTATTCTGATTATTTATTTATTTATTTATATATTTATTTATTTATTTATTTATCTTTTATGATTGATTTATATATTAATAAATTTACATATTTTTTTATTTATTTATTTATCTGAAATGAACTCTTAGTCGTTTTTTTTTTGTTTTTTTTTTTCGTTTATCGGAGGTGTTTTTTTTTTGCATAACACGTGATCAGTATATGTATTCTTCTGCCGACTTGCATTGTAAATTTGTTTGTTTGATTTGACGTTTAACGTCCCCGTCAACACTGTAAAAGTCATTTTGGAGACGTTGTTTCCAATTTTATGGGATTTTTACCCGACATTGAGATGAAATGACATCTCAAGCCCTGCCGCACAATCAAACCAATAGTGTTTATAAGCATGGAGGGGCCGACTCGCACCGCATTGCCTGGGCAGGCTTAGATCCTCTAAGCGGTTTACCAGTACTCGTGTGCGGGTCGGTTTCAGCTCTGCAAGGAAGCATCATGCAGCCCATCTATTTCTTCAAGTCCCGATGGACGGGGGCTTGCATTGTAAAAGGGTATATTTATATTTTGAATTTGGTATTAAGTTGTCTTACTTTTCTTCTTTTTCTTTCTTTCTTTCTTCCTTTCTTTCTAATTCTAATCTTAATGGGTAATAGTGCTGAATTTCTCAATGTTGTGGTTCGCGCCTCACTCGGGTCAAATGTGAAACGCCAAGAAACGGAAGTTCATGAAGTTTCGATTTCGCCGATCTTTGATTATCGATCGGCTCGAATTAAGTGAAAGAATCTTGAAAGGGGCGTAAAGCAACAAAACATGTATTGAAATAAAAAAAAATGTTGGATAGTTTAAATCTGCTTTAGGTTTACTAACCCTTAAAGACAGGATTTTCATGTCTAGGGTGTCTGGTTCCCAGCTTAAACATGTACAGTTAACCAGCAGATAAAAGAAGCTGTGGCTTGGTCTTGGTGGGCTGGCTATCAATAGGGGCTGAAACTGATAAGGATTATAGGATATAATTGACTGCAATAAACAGTTGCTGTCCATATATTTATCTAACAAATACCTTCAAAAATTGGAGATAAATTATGCTTCATAAACAGTATTTTTTTTGGTTATTGTTTATTTATTAACCGTTAAATACAAAATCAAAGCACTGAGAGTGCTGATGGAGCGTAGCTTTGATAATCTGATTTAGCGTCTGATTGGTACTTTAATTCAGGCTCATATTGATCCAATGAACATAGCTGTTTGAAGCTATTGTGGGCCACAAGTCGTGTTAAAGCAACAAGACCTATATTGAAATTAACTCACGCTAAGGTGTAGACCCCGCAACAACCATCACGAAAACACGCATGTACAAATACATTGTCAATTTTTGGCAAAAAAAAAATATTGGAAATTTTAAGATGCAAAATTGTGATATTTTCTTATCTCTGCTCAAAACATTGATTGCGGGGACTTGATTGAACCGCCTTGACGAGGCAGTTTTATCAAGAACCCACAAACAATGTTGTTGAGCAATACAGCAACCATGCAGTTCTACAGTTTACTTGAAAATTTCTGCTGAGCTATAGTTCGTGCAATAACCGGGCTTGCGCAATTGTTTGGCGGCTTTAAAGTTATTTTATGTAATCAGTTTTTGAAAAATTACCTTGGGGAGGTTATTTATCTTGCATTAGACATTCTTCTTGGTTACGTCTTGATGTTTATCTTCATGTGAAAAAATATCATACTTTTCCCAGCAGTTTATAAGTTATACATCCGTAATCAGTCTTTAAAAATTGCCTCAGTGAGGCTGTTTATAAAGCTATCTGGCATTAGACAATACCATTAGCTTGATCTTGTCAATTTACATCTGCATGCAAAACATTATAAAAATATACCCGTCGGGTTGAAAGTTATACGACCGTGTCAGTGGGTGAACGTTTTACCTTGCCGAGGCTAAAATAAAGAAATTGGGCATTCCGTAATCGCGCTGGTTAGATCTGTACATTATCTATCTGTATGCTAACAGTTGTCAAAAATATTCCAGGTTAGAAGCTTCACTTCGAAATAATTTTTCAGTTTGCGTAGGCGAGGCCGTTTTTAAAGTAATTTGGCATAAGACAATTTTGCGGGTTATGTATTGTCAATATCAACCTGTATGCCGAAAATGTTCAAAGCCGGGTTTAGATGTTATACTCCGTATTCATTTTTTTATATTATTTTGCCTCGGCGAGGCCATTCATAAAGTAATCTTGCATAAAACAGCCTCATGGGTTAGGTATTGTCAATATCAATCCGAATGCCAAAAATGATCGGAATATTCAGAGAGGTTTGAACATTATACTCTGTAAACAGTTTTCTAAATATGTATTGCATCGGTGAGGCCATTTATGAAGTGATCTTGCATACGACCGTTTCTTGGGTTAGTTATTGTCAATATTTGAAGCGGTTTAGACACTATACTCCGTTATTATTATATACAAATAAATTGCCTCGACGAGGCCATTTATGAAATGATCTGGCATTAAGGCAATTTCTTTGGTTAGATATTGTCAATATAGCACAGTACACAGTCTTTTGCCGGAAACCAACAACTGCCCTTCTTGAATCAGCGTGAAAGGGATAGAATCACCGTGGAGCAGATTTCACGATTAATCTCCTGGAAAGAATGTTGCCGAACCCGGCAGGTATCGAACTTGCGTCTGAGCTGATAATTTGCTTTATTTATGGTCACATGCCTAGGACGCAGACAGGTCGCTTTAAAAAAGTAACATTGCCCCCCCCCCCCCCACACACACACACACCTTAACCCATACTCTGAGTATATGTCTAGCAGCCTTTTTAGGACCAACATAGCAGACCCAGATCAGACGCTACAACAAGTGGCGTCTCATCTGTGTCTAAACTGCAAAATTTACTACTTACAATAAAAGCCTTGACGTGCACCTGTCCATACTCATTCCAACTGACTTATTTTGGTAATACATTATCGACCCACACTGCGTACTTTTAACCCATTTTAAACGAATGGAATCCTCAACACCTTATATCAGTATGGAATGAGTTCATTTTAAAATCAGGGATGTCAGGTTGTGGCTTCCACGAAATATTTGACAAAAATGGCTGAAACTTTTTGTAAGTATGCAGTGAAGGGCATAATGAGACTCCGCGTTCTGTGGTATCTGATCTGGGTTTGTCCTGTTTGCAAGTTGCCAGGTTTGGGATTTTATGGTACAAATGGGCTGTAAACTGGGTTATATAAACTGAACAATAAAACGATTAGACTGCTGCACAGTTCATCTATTAAAAATATTCATCTATTCCGTTTGAAATAGGTGGTCTGTGAAGCAGTCTATAAGAAGATACCGCATGGCGTAATAATCTACTACGTTAACACGGGGTACTATGTTCTCAATGGTGATTTGGTCATATGCAGTAACACCGAAAGTAGTGCCGAAATCACTTCTCATCTCACTGGAGCTACGCTGCAACAGCTACGCTCCAAAAATGGCAGTGGCTATTCATACGGCCCCGTACGAATAGCCTGTATTGGCTAATCGTACGGCCCCGTACGATTAGCCTGTATTGGCTAATCGTACGGCCCCGTGCTGTTAGCCAATATAGGCTATATTGACTAATCGTAAGGCTGTTCTAGTTCGGTACCAAGAAAGTGATAATGTTGATGGTAAGAAAAACCAGCTGATCGTACGGCCTTGAAAGACTAGCCATTCCTATGTGGTTGGTACTTTTAAAGTCTTGTAAATTGCTTTTTAATTGTGAGGCATGACCTTTATTAGAAATATGGACAGCCTACCTTAAATGTTTTTAATAACCTTTTTATCGATGCCTGTTTTGGCTGCAGTTGGGAATATAATTTAGGTTTGTCGGTCTCCATATTACCTTAGTTGTTATTGGGCCGTTGACCCATCGCCTGTTGCCAGTTACTGGTAGGGGAGTGGGGAAAGTGTCACTTAGAACTAGTAAACCGCTTAGAGGGTCTAAGCCTTTCCAGGAACAGTGAAAATGTAATAGACCGACCAGACATGACCTAAGCTGTTGACAGGGCCGTAAAACACCAAAAATGAACAACCCCCTAAATCCCACTTTATATAGAGAAAACTGGGGTTTACGGGGGTATACAATATTTTTCTTATTTCTGCTCCAAGACAAAGTTGTGGGTACTCGTTAGAACCCCCTCAACGAGGCGATTCGAACGAACAGCACAACCTATGTTTGTAGTAAAAATATGAAAGATATCGCGGATTTTCATCAGAAAAGTAGTACATTCGGAGATGTTAAAAAATGCACTATGTCGCACGGGTGTGTTATCGTAATGCTACAGACTGAATTGAGAAGTTTAATTTGTTCATTCTATGTGGAAACATTGATGACACAATAATCAGCCTGCACATCCTGCAATACGAAGTGCGTGAACTGCGCTTCTAAAATTGAACGCAGCTAGAACGCTGATATTGCCACAACACTACAACTTGAAGAAAAATTTTCACCCACACTCAATGAAATCTCCTTTCTAGGAGAAACGACATCTTGCTTGTAGCTTACCTTGTTTATATTAAGCAAAAATGATAATTTCAATTATACGTACTTAAGTATTTTAACACAGCCTTTAAGCCATTGTATGCTAGGGGACTCTTCCATTGCTATATGTTGGATAAGTCAATTTGTCATATTAGGGATGTCAGCCCCCCCCCCCCCCCACTTTTTCATTTTTATTTTATTTTTGACGGAAAATTCCGTCAGCAAATAGTGCAGGCCCTGATCAGACGTCACGTTCTGAGGTGTCTGATCTGGGCCTGCACTGTTTGCCAAGATACCTCTTTTAAGGGTTTCCCGCATACAATGGGTTAAAGAATACCGTCAGTTCTTATCGAAAACGATAATTGGATCAATTAGTTTCATTACATGTAACTTACCAATAACCCTAAACAAACTGACAGTTGATAATAATATTAAATAATTAAATCTTTTCTGTTGCTGATACTAATATTTACTAAAATATATAACTGGTATACATGTACGTACTTAAATAATATACTTCTGTTTCATACTACCCAATGCACATTTAATATTCGCAAAAAAATATTTTTAACATATTCCTTGGTAGCCGATATAGCCTATATTGGCTAACCATACGGGGCCGTACGATTAGCTAATACAGGCTAAACGTACGGGGCCGTACGATTAGCCAATACAAGCTATTCATACGGGGCCGTACGAATAGCCACTGCCAAAAAAAAAATATAGTTCTGTATATTAAAAACTAAAATGGCATACTTGACTGAAATCAGAAAATGATTTTATCTGAATGTCAATTTAGACTTGGACATCTCTGTAAAAAGGGTTTGGGATATAACAAAGTTCTAACACACATCCCAAAAATTTATAGATTATATCGAGGCCATTTGATCTGGATCCACACTGTTTGCATATAGGAGCAGTCTGATCTGGGTCCACACTGTTTGCAAAAATGACTTTTAAAGTAATCGGCAGACGACAAAACAGGCGACAATTGTCCCGATGGCTAATTGAGTACTAATTTTACAAATTTATCGAATATCCTGGCATTAACCAACCATTTTTGTCTTAGCTTTTATCATTACGACAACACACCCGTGTGACTCAGTGCATTTTTCATATCTTCAAAATGGCTACTTTTCCTATGAAAATTTGTGATTTTCTTTAAAATTATACTCCAAATATAGGTTGGTGCCTCGTTAGAACCGCCTCATATATAGCGGCGGTTCTAACGCGTACCCACAACCAATGTCCTGCAGCAGAAAAAAAAATATTGTATACCCCGTAAACACCATTTTTCTCTATATAAAGTGGGGTTTAGGGGGATCTTGATTTCACGAACTTGTTCACATGATGTGAGTAACACATCGGTGCGACATAGTATATTTTCCACATCCACAGAACTGGTATTTACTGTAGAAGAGTCTGTTTCCGCTTCAAACATATAACGTGGGTCCTCCTCGTCTGGGAAATCGCTTTAAGTCATTTGGAAATCTCGCCTATACAAATACATTGTAAACGTTACCACCCAAAAAAAAATTTACGATGAAAAATTGTGATATATTTCTTATTTCTGCTCAAAATATAGATTGTGGGTACTCGTTAGAACCGCCTCATCGAGGCGGTTCTAGCCAGTACCCACAATCTATATTTTGGAGCAAAAATAAGAAAAATAAGGTTTACCCCTGTAAACCCCAGTTTTACTATTTAAAAGTGGAGTTCAGCGGGGTCAGAATTATATAGGCGTGTTTTCGTGATGGTAGGTTCTAACGAATAGCCACAATGTATGGGTTTCAGTAAGAATGGAAACTATTATATATCACTGTAAACCCACTTTTTATAATAGACTTTTGTTTTGTTTGTTTGATTTGAGGTTTAACGTCCCCGTCAACACTGTATAGGTCATTTTGGACTGGGCATTGCTTCCAATTTTGTGGGTCTTTTACCCGACATTGAGATGAACTGACATGTCAAGCACTGTCGCCCAATGAAACCAATAGGGTTTATAAGCATAGACGGTCCGACTCGCACCGCTTTCCATGGCAGGCTTAGATCCTCTAAAATGTTTACCAGTACTCGTGTTTGGTCGGTTTCAGCTCTGCGTGGAAGCATCATGCAGCCCATCTATTTCTCCAAGCCCGATGGGCGGGACCGGTTATACATAAAGTTGTGTTTGTGCAAAAATAGAGAAAATAATGAACATTCCAATATTCTATGTATAACTTTGGGTAGGCAAGGGTGTTCATTACATGTTCATGTTCTGACTGGTGATCAGGAGAACACGGGTGCGATACCTGCCGGGGTCGGCAACATTCTTTCGTGGAGATTGATCACGAAATTTTATCTGCGGTCATTCTGTCCCTTCCGCTGATTCAAGAAGGGCAGTTGTCAGCTTCTGACGAAGGAATGTGCACTGTATTGGTTAACCGCTTACGTATAAGCCTGTACAGAAAAGTGTTTAAATTTAGAGGTTTTATTTGTTTTCAAGAAGCACGCGAACTTTGATTTATAAATCGGCTGCAGATTGAACTTTTATATACATGTATGTACATGTAGAACAAATTTAAACTTCTCTTTATTTGGATAGAACATTAAATGGCTTTAAGATTACATATCCGTGTGATATACAGTAAAATTCCGCTATTAAGACCACCTAAAATTAGGACTAATTCTGCTATAAAAAGCTTATTTAGTAAGTTGCAGTTATTCTTTCTCTGTCTTTTCTGCAAACACTGTCCTCTGGTCAGATACCACATTTAGGACTGTTCAAAAGTGGTCTTAAAGACCACTTTTGAACAGTCCCAAAGGTGGTCTTAATATAGGAACTTTACTGTATAGGCATTTTTCATCGTCACGACCAAGACATTTCAGATCATTTCTGTTTATCTATTTTTTTTCTACTTAATAAGCATACATTGTGCGTGCTTGTTCGAACCACTTCAGAAGTACCCACAAGCTGTGCTCGAACAAAAATAAGGCACAGTCCTTGTAAATCCAAGTTATCTCTATATCATGTATATCAAGTGAGGTTTATTGGGGTCACCCATGTCCATTTCACGGACTCGTCACGTGAACAAGTCCGTGAAATAAAGACCTCCTAAAACCCATTTTATACAGAGAAAACTGGGGTTTAAGGGGGTATACTTTATTTTGCTTATTTCTTCTCAAAGACATAGGTTGTGGGTACTCGCTAGAACCGCCTCAATGAGGCGGTTCTAACGAGTACCTACAACCTATGTTTGCAGTATAAATAAGAAAAATATCACGGATTTTCTTCAGAAAAGTAGCCATTTTGGAGATATGAAAATTACACGATGTCGCACGGGTGTGTTATCGTAATGTTGTTACACTAACTTCATAGGCTTGAAATTAGCATACTATATTTATTCTAATAAATGCACAGGGGTGATTTATTCAAATTGTGTGTTTGAATTGAGGTTTAAACTCCGTTCAGAAAATCTGAATCATCGATTTTTTCGTTTCTCGCTTTTAATACTCATTTAAGCCAAGTAGCTCATCATAAGAGCTTTCAGGTATAAATTCAGCTCGTGGAAGCCGCTTGGCTATGATTGGTTGATTTTATCAGACTCTTCATAATTAAAGTCAACTATATTCCCTACGACAGGAATTTGCAACTCATTAAAATGATGTTATCATGCAGAAACTATGAGCTGCATCACGCAAAAGATGCCTTACATATTTACAGTCGGCTAATATCTCGCTAGTCTGCATATGTGAGCAGTCTATGCAATTATCCTGGATTCCTATAGGTACCAATTACTAATTATAGAGGTTATGAACACTTTTCACGCTTATCAGAGCCTGTACTGTTTTCATCTGCATAAGGCCCTTTCTGTATGTAGCAGAGTGGTTAAGGGGTTTCTCAGCAAAAACAATAAAACAAACAGCAGGGAATCATTACTGACTGGTATTTTAAACAGTATTTCTCAATGGACTCTGAAACCTCAGTAAAACACTGAATTTGTTCAACCAATCAGATTAGACTGGCACCCACACGGTGAATAGCATACTTATAGCAGAAGCTAGATGCTCTTGTCTAATGTGCTCTTGATTTACGCCCATACATCACTGTGGGAAAGTTTTAGACCTCACCCTCCGTCGATTTCTCCAGCAAGTCATATGCCTCTGCGACAGTCAGGAAAGGCTGTGATTATTTGGAGCAAATTGCCAAACAAAGAAATGAGAGCACAGACTAAGTCCATTTGACGATGATTGTCAGGTAAAATAATAAATATTCAAATCCATGGACGCATTTTATAAATAGATATATGCAATTGCGACAGACTTTATATTCGAATGGCTAGATAGACGCTCACTATAGGAACGGGGAATCACTAGCGCGATGTGCTGTCAACAGTCGTCAAAAAGAATTATACCGATATCAGATGTGGTGTCACAGCTAATGATTTTTCATGGAGTGATCGTGCAAATTAAACATTGACGCCCTTGTAATGTATAAGCGCATTGACCACTTCTTATATGGTTTAAAAAGGTGTGTCGAACCTGTCAGAAAGTCTTAGTCTGTGAAAGGAAATATAGATTTTGCAATTTTCTCCAAATAATCACAGCTTTTCCAAGCTGTCGCAGAGGCATACGACTTGCTGGAGAAATCAGCGGAGGGTGAGGTTTAAAACTTTCTCATAGTGATGTATGGGCTAAAATGAGTATTAAAAGCGAGAAAAGAAAACATCGATGATTCAGCTTTTCTGAACGGAGTTTAGTGACCCCGTCAACACTGTTTATGTCATTTTGGAGACGTTGCTCCAAATTTTGTTGGACTTTTACCCGACATTGAGATGAAATGACATCTCAAGCCCTGCCTCCCAAATGAAACCAAAAGGCTTACATGCATCTGACTCGCACTGCTTACCTGGTCAGGCTTAGTCCTTCTAAGCGGTTTACTACTATTTCGTGTGTGGCCAGTGTCCGCTCTGCGGGGAAGCACTATGCAGCCTAATCTATTTCTCCAAGCCCCGATGGGCGGATGTAAGACAAAGGTAAATTCGAAATTTCAAAGCAAAAATAATAAGAATAAGAATGTTCTTCAGACAAAAACTTTGGGCACAAATCATACATATGCATGCTTGAGTTCAAACCTGTCCTAGAAATAATGTAAGACGGTGTTTTTATTTTTGGGTGCATTTACTGGAATAAGTATGGTTCTCATTATTTTGGACGAAGCAGATGAACGTTTTGTACCATTAAAAACTCGTACACCCCACTGCGTATTGCGCTTAATAGCCACAGAGTACTGGTTTTATTCTATCGCCTCAAGTTCTTCTGTCTTCAGATTCTTAAAACGACCACTGGCAGCTCCATTCTCAGGTTCTGATTTAACTTTCTCATTATTTTGGGGGACATCTTGGTTTTCTTTGTTATTATCCAGAGTATCTACTGAATAATCACTGACACTGAGGCTTTTTGGAATAGTTTGGGTTTCATTTAAGTTCCCAGGCATTACGCTAACACACCCGTGCGACATAATTCATTTTTTACATCTCCAAATTTGCTACTTTTCGGATGAAAATCCATGACATTTTTCTTAGTTATACTGCAAACATAGGTTGTGGGTGCTCGTTAGAACCGCCTCATTGAGGCGGTTCTAACGAGTACCCACAACCTATGTCTTGGAGTAAAAATGAGAAAAATAATGTTTACCCCCGTAAACCCCAGTTTTCTCTATACAAAGTGGGGTGTAAGGGGTTGTTCATTTCACGGACTTGTTCACGTGGTGGGAAAGTTGTTTGTTGCATTTATTAAACTTTTCCCCTTTTGGCTTTTGATACCATCAGTGGCAGCACTGGGCCTGGCAGCAGTGCTGATCAAATTTTCAGTAGGCTCATTCTTCAGGATTCCTGTCAGAATGTCCTCAAAACCTTCAATATCGGTATCCTTGGCCTCTAGAATTTGCTTCATCTCAGCTGCAGTAATCCATAGAAATTATCTGGAGACGAATCCATTTTTCCAGTAAGCAGACGAATCGGCTGCTTAACTTCTGTGATAAGAAATAAATTTAAGATAACACAGAGCCAGTTCTTTACTTGTTTATTGGTTTTATTACATTAGAATACAGCAAAATGCCTTCTAAATATTTTTAATTATTTTTTATTGGTCGCATTTGCCGCGATCTAGCCGCTGAATGACGGTCATATTTGCTTACATTCGAAAGTACGATAAGAGGCCCATGGGCCACTATGCTCACCAGAGCTCAGGGAGCACTGCCCACTGGCAGCCATGTATTTTAATTAACCATGGAATCCCTGCGCCCAAAAGCCACAGATACATGTAAAATTTGGACCCAATCAGCCTAGTGGCTTCAGAGTTCTGATGTCTCTTGAATGTGTTGTTGCAAGACAACAAACGACAATTGACAACCATCTGTGGCAACCAATTAGCCTGAAAATCATATGGTAGATAGAACATTGTTCAAGGAACATTTCTATGAAAGTTTTTATAATATATTGAAAGGTGTAAAAGTCATTTTTCAGTTTTCCCCATAATAAGTTTATGGAATCTCTTAACTTCCCATAGACACAAAACTAAATAGTCAAATTTCATAAAAACACATAAAAACTGTAAAGGCAAACAGGCAAATATGGTGAATATTTCCGTAACGCCTCAGTCTCAAAGAGTAAATGGTTTATGAGGAGACGATTGTTTTATTTTTCGTTTATTATTACTAGGTCTAAAATCATATGGTAGAAAAAAGATTGTTGAAAAACTATTTCTATGAACCTTTTGCCATAAGTCTATGGAATCTCTAAGTTGCCATAGCAACCAGACTAATAAGCCTAATTTCATAAAAAAACTGAAAAGGCAAATGTGGTGAATATTTCCATAAACTCTCAGCCTCATAGAGCATGCGGTTTCTGAGAATATTATTATGATTTTTTTTTCTTTTTGGTTTCCATGGCAACCAGTAAAAATGAGTCATTGGCCTAAATCATATGGCAGATGGTAGATTGCTTGAGGAACATTTCTATGAAAGTTGTCTGAACAGGTTTGGCAGTTAATGCCATTTTTCAATTTTCCCCATTATAAGTATATGGGAAATCTAAGTTGCCATAGCAACTAAAGTGAAGAGCCGAATTTCATAAAAATAACACAAAACCTGTCAAAGAAAATATGGTGAATATTTTCAGAATGTCTCTGTCTCCTAGAGTGTATGGTTTCTGAGGAGATGATTTTTAAGTGTGTGTGTGTGTGTGTGTGTGTGTGTGTGTGTGTGTGTGTGTGTGTGTGCGTGCGTGCGTGCGTGCGTGCGTGCGTGTGTGTTTCATTTTGGTTTCCATGGCAACCAATTAATATAAGCGGTAGGCCTAAAATCATATGCCAGATAGTAGATTGCCTAAGGAACATGTCTATGAAAGTTTTGTATGAAAGTTTTGTCCTAATATCTGCTGAGGCTTGACAGTAAATGCCAGTTTTCAATTTTCTCCATTATAAGACTATGGAAACTCTAAGTTGCATAGCAATCAAACTAATGAGCCGATTTTCACAAAAAAACACAAACTTTCGATCCCCTCGCCAAAGGATGCTACAGATAAAATTTGGGCCGAATTGGCTTAGTGGCTTCAGAGAAGATGTCGTTTGAAAATGTTGACGACGGACACACGACGACGCAGACGACGACGGATTACTGCCTTTCCTATAGGCTCCCCTGGAGCCACGGGCTCTGGTGAGCTAAAAAAAAGTAGTCCCGTTGCTCTAGTCCGGGGATTTTATCGAAGTGTAAAAATCATTTCATTTAGGTTCTGAGCCAGTCAGCAACGCGGAAAAGAAGGTATAATTTGTGGATTGGAATATTGCGACGACAGTTTGTCACCATTATATGAATTTAAAAGAAAATCATTATTTTAACAGATTCGTGTATGAACCGACCTTCTAAATCCAACTTTATACAGGGAAAACTGGGATTTACTGGGGTATACATTAGTTTTCTTATTTCTGCTATAAGACATACATGTAGGTTGTGTGTACTCTCTAGAGCCGCCTTGGCGAAGCGGTTCTAACGAGCACCCACAACCTATGTTTGGAGTATAAATAAAAGAAATATCAGAAATTAATCATAGCTATGAAAAAATGCATTATGTCACACAGGTGTATAATTGTAACGCCGCTACTAAATCATTCCTGTTTTGCATCCGGATGTAACGCAACGATTTACCTAGCCCCCGCCCACCATTTTTAGCTTATATTTATACTCAAGGGCAGGTAACTAAAAAGCCGTTGGTCCTGCGAGGCCCAAATTCGACATGCATGTAGACGCTTTGCCTCTCCTAGTTATCTGCAAGTTTGATAAAGTTCAGATCAGAAATGGCTGAGACAAATTGGAGACATCGTTTTGCCAGTGTAAGCCTATGGTATTTTTTTTCACGCTAAAGGGAACGTCAATGTGAAGCTGGTTGTCAGATTCTAGCCGAATTCGAACTCGTCCGAGATATTATGCTGTCCTGGTTTACTAAATGATTCAAAGAGATCAGATCAAATACAGCTTAGAAAAAGTGGAGACACCATCCATTTTTTCGCATATTTTTATTCTCAAGGGCAGGTAACTCCAAAGCCCATGGTCCTGCGTGGCCCATATTCGAACCTCTCCTGGTTATCTGCAAGTTTCAAAAAGATCAAATCAGAAATGGCCGAGAAAAGTTGGAGACGTTTTTTGTTTTCATTGTAAGCATATGGTAAATATTTTCACGCTCAATGGAACGTAATTGCGAAACCGGTTGTCAGGTTCCTGCCAAATTCGAATTGGAATGAAATATTACGCTTGTCCTTATATACTAAAGGTTTCAAAACGATCAGACTAATAACAGCCGAGAAAAGGTAGAGACAACATTTTTCACTTATTTTTACGCTAAAGAGGAGGTAACGCATTTCAGACATTATTCTTCAGTCGGCAGGATCCTGCAGGTTTCAGACTGGCAATTAGAATACTGCCAAAGACAGTTAATTGTAATATGAAATAAAGGCACTGCCTTTTGAGCAAACACACTCATTTACACCCCTTAGGTAGTTAATAGCTATTGGTCTCTGATGCTAGAGACCCTCGGTTCGATTCCCGGCAGCGAAAATAAAGTTTGGTATCCGAATATAGGAGCGTGGTAGCTCAATGGTTATAAAATCGAGGTGTCCGAACACGCTCCACTGGAATCATTTGCAGGAATGAATGCCACAAAGTGCACCGTCGTTCGGATCGGAACGTTAACTGGAGCCCCCCCCCCCCCCCCCTGTGCAGTGCGAACCATCCCCTCCGCAAGCAAATGATCCCTACCGTAATTACATGATTACTGTGTAGGCTTTCATCCTGAAAACCTGGCGTGTATGTAATGTACACCTGCATGTAATCCTCGTTGAGATTGTTGCAGTATATATAGAAAAAAAGAATAGTTGGTAGAACATCAAAAATACCCGCTTCGAGGCCCGGCAGCGACAATAAAGTTTGGTATCCGAACATGTTCCACTGGCATCGTTTGTATGAATGAATGCCACAAAGTGCACCGTCCTTCGGATCGGGACGTTAACTGGAGCCCCCCACCCCCTGCCGTGGAAGAATGATCTCCACCCTTACCGTAATGCCATGAGTACCACGTAGGCGTTTGTCCTGGGTAGGGTAGGGGTAGGGTAGTGTAGGGTAGGCAGGTCATGGGAAACCCATTTTGATGCAACTGTTACAAAGCAAACAGCAGCCTGGAGTTTCTTTGGAAGATAACCAGCTGGTCTGAAGATGTTAAAGCATGATGGTAGAGACCATGATTAGGCTTATCCTGGATTATGCCACATCTCCACGGGACCCGCATATAGTATCCAGCAGCTCGAGTCGGTGCAACGATGAGCAGCTCGGTTTGTTAGAGGGGACTACCACACAACCAGCATTATCTCCCGAGTGATACAACAACTTTGCCGGCAAACTCACCAGCATTGACATCAAGATGTCAATCCTGGGCATGATCTATCTCTGGGTTAAGCAGAAAACCATGTTTGCAGGTTCTACTATCAGCTGTCCTTAATCGACACGGGCATCAAACTGTTTTTCAAAGTTTTTTAATTTGTTCTGTTGTAAGGCAAAGGTGTCGGGAGTCAAACTGATATTGACTTACAGTTGGGCAAGGCCCGCTGTCCTTGCAGCAGGTAGGGGTACAGAGGGAGTGTTGTTACTTCTTCTATTTGTACACTTTTGTTCATTTCCCCTTTCTCCCCTGTCCCTCCCTTTCTTCTCTACCTCTTTATCTCTTTAGTCCCTTTCTCTGGGAGATGACACAAAATGACCGACCAAATGACCTAAAACAATTGTTTGAGCTTCACCGCCGCTTTGCACATAGCCTTAGTATGTCAATGCTCCAGTTTTGGTCCTGTTTGCACGTCATGGGAAGAAAAATAGATAGTGTGACTCAGTTAGTTTGCAGCATGGACACTTTAAAGTATCCTGAAGCACTAGCGATATGCTATTGATTTGGGCCCCATCATCACTTTGTAAATCTTGAGAAGGTAGAAATCCAGAGGTAGTCAGATAGCTCATTGTGCCTCTTACTATGCCCGGGGCTTTATTTTATGTCCCTGAGTAATAGTTTGTGAAAAGAATTTAATTGCTTGGCCAGACGAGTGGCGCTTTCCACCCTACCGAGAAGCTCCGGTAAATGCTTCGGTAAATGCTCCGGTAACTCGTTGGTCCAAGCGCGATGCTGGGTTTTACCGGCTAACCTTTTCGGCTCAGTGCGGTACGTTTCAGTTAATTTAAATGCGTGACGCAGTTTCGTAACTTTCCCGCGAACAAATTTCAGCGTTTGATGGAACGGTCTTCGAAAAGAGCCTTTCAAAATTATTTCGATGCTTTTTTGTGTTTCGGTTGTAATGGGACTTGACTCCTTTTGGCTTTGAAAAGCATTTTTTTTGGATGTGAATACAATTCTCATGAACTCTGTAAAGATGGCGGATTATCGCGATAATTTGAACGAGATTCCAGGCGAGATTTGGGTGCCTAAGTATGTTGTTCTAGCCTCTCTACAGTAAAGCAAACACTTCGTGTGTTTGCTATAAATTACAGGGATTTAGCTCTAGACATTCACATTTAATATGTGCTGAGCGTAGACATAGCTTTTGGTAAAAGATCTACTTGTTTGATTTTTAAGGTTTAACGTCCCAGTCAGCATTGTAGACGTTGCTTCCAATATTGTTGGATTTTTTTCCCGACATAAAGATGAAATGAAATCTCAAGTCCTTCCGCCCAACGGTTTAGAAGTATCCTTGGTGTAGTGGTGATGCTACATGTACTCGCCTTGTAAACCAGGGGTCGCAGGTTCGACCCCGGGCTTCTCCAGACTTTCGGATGAAACTTAAACCGAGGTCCCGTCTCGGTAATACCTTAGCTTGGTTAGACTCAAATACTCACTCACTCTTTCACTCCGCCCGGTTACCCGCCCGTCGGGGCTTGAAGAAATAGATGGGCTGCATGCTGCTTCCACGTAGAGCTGAAACCAGTCGCACACGAGTACTGGTAAACCGCTTAGAGGATCTAAGTCTGCCCAGGCAAAGCGGTGCGAGTCGGTCCGTCCATGCATATAAACTTATTGGTTTCATTGGGCGACAGGGCTTGAGATGTCTTTTCATCTCAATGTCGGGTAAAAAGTCCCACAGAATTGGAAGCAATGTCTCCAAAATGACCTATATAGTGTTGATGGGGACGCAAAACGTCGAATCAAACAAACAAAAAAACTCACTCCGCCCAATGGCACCAACAGCGTTTATATGCATAGATGGTCTGACTAGCACCATTTTTCCTGGGCAGGCTTAGAACCTTAATACAGTTTATAAGTACTCGTGTGCAATCGGTTTCAGCTCTGCGTGGAAGCAACATGCAGTCAAATCTATTTCTTCAAGCCCTCATGGGCGTGGGCAGGTGACCATATTGCTAATCACAAAATCTTTTTCAGTGCTAAAGTCCATATTGCTATCACTGGTTTGTTTGAAATCTAGGTAACAGGACGCGTTAATTTTGTCGCAGCGCAGTGATGTCAGCGTATTACGGGTAAGCTGTTGAATCTCATTACGAAAACACGCCTATGCAAATAAATTGCCACCTTTATCGCCGAAAAAATTGAAAATTTAATGGTGAAAAATTGTGATATTTTTCTTATTTCTGCTCAAAATATAGATTGTGGGCACTCGTTAGAACCGCCTCATCGAGGCGGTTCTAACGAGTACCCACAATCTATATTTTAGAGCAGAAATAAGAAAAATAAGGTTTACCCCTGTAAACCCCAGGTTTACTATATAAAAGTGGGGTTCAAGGGGGTCAAAATTATATAGACATGTGTCAGTGATGTGGGCTTGATTCATGCTTGTGTTGGGTTTGGCAAATAGTTTAGATCCAGATCAGACGCCATGGAACGCGGCGTCTGATGAGGGTCTATACTGTTTACTTAGATTACAATAATATATTTATATTAAGTCAACGAAGGTTCTGGTAGACTATATAAAAGTAGCTCATGTGCTAAAAATGTGATCTGTAATGTTTTTCCTTTTAAACAAGTTGTATATCAACAACTATTCTGTGGCTCAATATTCCAGAAATTCCTTCACAATATAGAAAAGTAAACACAATTTTCACTGGTCTTAAAGTGGGGAACAGAAAACAAAACAGCATATTTACCGACCGTCGATAAGGCGAGTCTAGTCACAACAAACCTGTACTTTATTTTCCAAAATCGGCCCCGCCCATCGGGGCTTGAAGAAATAAATGGGCTGCATGATGCTTCCACGCAGAGCTGAAACCGATCGCACACGGGTACTGGTAAACCGCTCAGAGCATTTAAGCCTGTCCAGGCAAAGCAGTGAGTTTCATCTGGCGACAGGGCTAGAGATGTCATTTCATCTCAAAAGTCCCTCAAAATTGGAAGCAACGTCTTCAAAATGACCTATTCAGTGTTGCCGGGGACGTTAAACCTCAAATCAAACCAACAAACATTTTCCAAAAGATCAAAAATTCATTGCCATCATTTGGGCCCCGTCAAGCGATTTTGGTACTTATCGTCTATGCGAGCAGCGAAGGTTAAGGCGAGCCTGTGCATCCGCGCAGTCTCGCCAGAACCTTCGCTGCTCGCTCATACAAGCAGTGAATCAAGAGGAACCTTCAGACAAAAATCCTTATCCCTGGCCCCTTTGAATGGCTGGGCATGCGCAGTTAAAATTTGTCATGACGGAATGCTCGAAGACACAAATTCACTTGGCGGGGCTCAATTTTCATACCCATTTTGTATTCTGATCTGACACTATGATTAACCCTAAATGGATTGAGCTACCCCTATGTTGAATATAAGAATATTATATGGGTGTGAGGGGCGGATGGAAAAATCCGTCCCGAGGGTCACTGTCCGGCATCACGAAGCTTACCGAGTGATGCCGGACATTGATCCCGAGGGACGGATTTTTCCATCCACCCCAAAATCCGTCCCGAGGGACACGGTCCGGCATCACGAGGCTGGCCGAGTGATGCCGGACAGTGATCCCGAGGGACGGATTTTTCCATCCACCCCTCACACCCATATTGGATTCTTTTTCTTGAAAACTTTCCATTTCTATTGCGAATTTTTAATGCTGCTGTCACTTCGGTTACCGACGTCCGCCATTTTGTGATGACACGACAGGAATGTTTAGTGACGTCACGCATGACGACGCGGCGCATGAGGTTGTATTCAACCAGTGCATTTATCAAACACGCGATTATAATCGATTTTGGGTCGGAACACCAGGGTCAGAACATAAATTTCTATCCCAGGGTAAAATCACGGATTTCCGTGTCTGGCGTGCAAGAACAAACTGTCCGTGCCCCAAAGGTGTCCGAACCATTGACTGCATGTACACAATGTATTTGTTTCAGAACTGGACCACTGTCAACGCCACAAATGACCAACAGTTGCTGTGTAACGTGTCACAATGGAATGTTCCTATTACATACCCTGCGCCGCTATGGGAGAGCGACTTTGTGGTGGCTGCTGTTTATTGCATAATTTTGGGCGTGGCCTTGGTTATAGGAACCATCGGGAATATAATCATACTTATAATAACCCGTTTGTCAGACGCTATGAACAAGATCGGAAAACACTTTGTCATGAATCTAGCTATGGCTGATCTGTGTGTCACAGCGATTGCGGAACCAATGTGCATAGTAGGTAAGGTTTCATATAAATACAGTAAAATTCCTATATTAAGGCCACCGTTGGGACTGTTCAAAAGTTGTCTTTAAGACCATTTTAAACAGTTCCAAAGGTGGTCCCTCAATAGGAGAAACTACGTGTAGAACACACAAAGAAAGAATGACTGCAACCTTCTTAATAAGCTTTTAAAAGCAGATTTAGTCTTACATTTAGGTGGTCTTAATAGCGGAATGTTATTGTATACTGTTAAAACAATGCTATGCATGTATAAGCCAGCACACGACAAAACCAGCAAATACTCCTATGTTTGGTTTGTTGTGTTGAGGTTTTACGCTCTCGACAACACTATTTGAGTCATTCTTGAGACGTTGCTTCCGATTTTGTACTACTTTTACAATGACAATGGGGGATCCGCCCATCGGGACTTGGAGAAATAGAATGGGGAGCATGCAAACGATGCTTCATTGCAGAGCTGAAAGCGACCGCACACGGGTACTGGAAAACCGCTTATAGGGTCTAAGCCTGCCCAGGTAACATTGTGCGGTCGGACCGTCCCTAGGTATAAAACATTTGGTTGTTTGGGCAGCAGGGCTTGAGGTTAAAAGTCCCACATAAATGACCTAAATAGTGTTGACGGGGACGTTAAAAATAGTGAAGGTAATGATGAGTAATCGATACAATTGACCCACATCTCCCATCAGAGACACCAAAGGTAAAGTAGAAGTAAAACAAAGATCAGGAATCGATACAATTTAATTACTCCACCCATCAAAGACACCAAAGGGAAAGAAACACAAACATTAAGCGACCAGACCATAATGGAAACCTAAACAAAGGAAGGCCATAAGGACAGTTACTTTCCCACAAAATGGCCATATGGCCATCCAAAATAAAAAGACACAAGTGATACACACAGTAAGTACATGTAACAAACAAAAACATAAATAAACCGCCACAGAAGAACCGCCTTGGAACGGTCAGTGGAAAGATTTCCACTGGGGGGGGGGGGGGGCTTAAATCGATTTTACGTGGCCACAATCCTCGCCCTTACTTCCGTCGCGATTTAGACAAATAATTTGTTCAATCCGCATGAAGGCCTCCTAACTCATCAGTGCAACATCTCCGTGAACACAAAAAATCAAAGAACCACAGAGGTGAGACAACGGTGAGGACTCGACAGCCGCAAGAAACCACTGAAATCCTGGAGCAAAAGAAAACCAACAGTTAGACTCCGATGGGCCCGACCAGAAACTGAGCATCAGGCACCAACCAACATTACCTTGAATTGGATCTCTCTAATTCTCAATAAGCCTTTACGTTGGAGCCGTCATAGGATCTGAGGCCTGACCCACCGGCGTGCAATTAAAGAGGGAAGCAAGTCTAGACCCAAATGGAAACATCAATTACTTTCCCTCAATTAAAACGAAATACATGTAGACTGACATTCAGATTTTACATTTCAAGCCTTACCGCCCAAAGAAACTGCTGGGGATGAAGGAGCGATCCGACCCGCACCACTGAGCAGGCATGTACATTCTGACCGGTTTACCAGTACTCATGTTCGGTTGCAGCTCTGCGCGAATGCATCGTGCAACCAAATGTATTTTTACAAGCCTCGATGGTCATGGGCGCGAAAATACTGTGGCATACTCTGCAATTACTCTGCGATTAGCGAAACTGTGGTTAGATTGCTCGATCAATTACAAAAACACGATTATACAAATACATTGTAAACTTGACCGCCGAAAAAAAGAGCATCATAAGTTGAAATATTGTGATATTTTTCTTATTTCTGCTCAAAATATAGATTGTTTGAATTCGTTAGAACCGCCTCATCGAGGCGGTTCTAACGAGTACCCACAATCTATAATTTAGAGCAGAAATAAGAAAAATAAGGTATACCCCTGTTAACCCAGGTCTTACTGTATAAAAGTGGGGTTCAAGGGGGTCAAAATTATGTAGGCGTGTTTTCGTGATGGCGCAGGCTTATCCGAGCCTTTGGTGCCCATATAAGTCTAAATGTGACCCTGGTCTTGCTGGTTCCTCTGTATACTCAACTTTATACAGACAAAATTGGTGATTACAAATCTACAGAGTTTTGTTTTGTTTGTTTGATTTGATATTTATCGTCCCCGTCAACACTGTAAAGGTCATTTTAGAGACGTTGCTTCAAATTTTGTGGGACTTTTACCCGACCTTGTGATGAAATGACATCTCAAGCCCTGCCGCCCAATGAAACCAATATGGTTTATTAGCATGGACAGGCCGACTCGCACCGTTTTGCCAGGGCAAGCTTAGATCCTCTAAGCGGTTTACCAGTACTCGTGTGCGGGGAAACATCAATCAGCCCGTCTATTTCTTCAAGCCCCGATGGGCGGGGGCAGACACATACTTAGATAAATGTATTTCTTTATTCCAGCTCTGCAACAATAACTGTCTGTGTATGGAATTGTCCATGAATAATCAGGGGCCGAATGCATAAAGTAGGCATAGTTTGCGTTGACGTAAGCTGACAGCAGGCGTAACTAAGTCAAGCGTTCGACTGTCGTAAAATTGGAGTGCATTAAGCGGGCTAGGTAGAACTTAGTTGCGACTAGAGTAAGACTGGCGTATAGCCATAGTAGTACGCTGTATCATATGAATCATGTGCGAAATGATTTTTTTCTGCTTTATATTTAAGAAATAGATCAGCTTTAACTGTGATTTGTTATATTTAAGAAATAGATTTCTTAAATTTAAGAAATAGATCAGCTTCAACTGTGATTTGTTGAGTAATAAATCACAGTTTGGAGGTCAGTCTTAGCGCGCGTGATTTGTCTACTTACAACTGACCGACAAACTCTGCTTTATTACCTAACAAATCACTGGCTAGAGCTGATCTATTTCGATTCTAACACGCTGAAACTCTACAATAATGCTCTTCTTTACCTCAAATTCTCACAACTTTTCGCCATTGTCAGAAGAAATCGACTAGTGACGTCATGAATTTGCAGTTTTAATGACGTCACTCGTCACGCTCTTCTTTGCCGTGATTTGTTGTAGTATAAAACACAGTTATTTGCCATTGACTATATAGGCGCGCTGTGTTGGAATAATGCGTAACTATATCAAATTTAGTGTCACAAAGGCCTTTCTGATATTTAATCTTCATCACTGTGTCTACTCCCCAAAGTTTTGAAACCGAAACGGATGATGGACAAGACCCGGCAAACGCAGCACATCCCCCTCCGAGCACACACCGACCGCCGTAGCTCATGAGACAGATCAACTGGAGGCAGCAAGCAAGAGACGTCTACCCTATGACTTCTAGGCGTCCCCCACCGAGCCAACATCAGCAAGCATGGCCCACACTTAACGGAAATCCCGGGCATCAGGAAGTACATGTCCAAAGTAGCAAGACTTTCAAAATTTAAAATATAACAAAGAGTGGCAACCAAATCAGCTAAGATACATGTCTCACCTGTCAGTCTTAGTTTAATAAAAAAATAGAATTTTATACTGCAAAAGTTAAATACTGTATAT
Source organism: Lucinisca nassula (assembly GCA_963580285.1). Lineage (NCBI taxonomy): Eukaryota > Metazoa > Mollusca > Bivalvia > Lucinida > Lucinidae > Lucinisca > Lucinisca nassula. The sequence continues at coordinate 97,014,055 of OY757011.1, forward strand.
ACGAGATACACATGCTCCATGTGTTGTAGCCTACGAAAGAAAATGTACAAAACATCTGCTGTGCATGTTCTTGAAAAATGTTTGCAAGAAAAAAGAATTTTGAAGAAAATGAATGTTTGAGATTGTTGGCACTCTATAAGGAAACTGCCAAGTAATCAAACTGAAAATTTAGAAATGTGTCCACATCAAAATTGAAAATTGAAAATATGGGAGGCAATACAATGTGCTGTAAATTCTTTTGGAAAGCAATAAAGGACAATAGGTGAGCTCAACAGGACATGAAAGGATCTACTATCCCGCTCTAAAAAGATTATTGATGGACTCGCAGGGGTCCATCAACATAAGTAATCACATTTGGAAACCCTGCTATGGCGTGAAAATCTTGTTTGATTGCATTGTGCATCTGTACTTGGATATTGCACATAGCGATGCGTGCCAAAGCAATCCGTCTGATAACCCTGCATGTAGTTGATCTACTAACATTAACTAATAAAATTTGATTTTACACTTAAAAAATCAAATTTTCTGTTTCTTACATGCTTCAAAACGACAATATTTAGCTTCACTTAGCGTGTCACTCACCCTCCTGAGAAATATAACTTTCTTCCTGGTCGTTTCGCGGCAATTTAGTGGTGTCCAACGTATTTATTGGGTAAAATATTGGGTAAACTAAAGGTTTGCATCTGAGAAATAGCCTTGGATAGCATTTCTATGAATGGTTACGGAAATAATTGACAGATTAGTTTCCCAAAGAAGGAGCGGACAGATCTAACGTCGCGCAACAAAATACGTGACGTCGGCGTCGAAATGACGTCATTAACGTTCTCGTGACGTATGAACTGGCTTAGCGTCAATTCTAATACATTTCATTAATTTTCAACAATCTGACAATGGAAAAAAAACTGACCACAGAATTAGATTTCGAGAAAAAAGTAGTCCCAAACAGTAAAAAATAAAATTGATATCAGTCACTGTTTGAAACAGTGACAATAATGTTTTCGATTTCACTGAGAAATCTTTATAATTCATTGAAAAGCATGTAAGAAAACTCACTCTCTCACTCACTGGACGGAGCTCAGCAATTGGGCCCCGTCAAGCGATTTTGGAACTTATCGCCTATGCGACCAGCGAAGGTTCAGTCGAGCCTGCGCATCCGCACAGTCTCGCCAGAACCTTCCCTGCCTGCTCATACAAGCAGTGAATCAAGAGGAACCTTCAGGGAGAAAGCCATATCTCTGGCCCCTCTGAATGGCTGGGCATGCGCAGTTAAAATTTGTCATGACGGAATGCTCGAAGACACAAATTCGCTCGGCGGGGCTCAATTAATTCAAGCAATCTGTAGCGAGGTATCTAAATCGCTCATAAAGCTCAATATCATTGTAAATATCCAAAGGATTTGATCTGTCTCTAAATACCCGTTCTCTCCATAAACAAGCCATATATAGAGAATCTTACACGAGTGGTCATTTCATATGAAATTTATGAAACGAGCCTTCGGCGAGTTTCATAAATTTCATGTGAAATGGCCACGAGTGTAAGATTCTAGGATCTTACATGAGTGATCTTTTCATATGAAATTTAAACGAGCCTTCGTCGAGTTTCATAAATTTCATATGAAATGGCCACGAGTGTATGATTCTGTTTATCATATGATCACTTAAAATTGGATTTTATCGCCTTTAAATCTGACATTTTTTCCACCAAAAAAAATGCATTGTTGACATGGATGTCGTCATGACGTTACTTCCTCCAGCCAAAGTGTTATTACACGTGTGGTCATACGATTTCTATTCAACGACGTTATCCACTGCTTATCAACGACGGCATGTGATAAACTGCAATTCCTCAATTTAATGTACAATTGCACCCATTTTTACACAGAAAAATGTAAAATAATCACGATACGCTATAGTTTAGCCTACTGCCTAGTGGACTTGACTTTATGAGGGAGTTCACGACTACGTTTGCGATACGGCTCGTTTATGCACACCGCGTAAATATCTGCGACAAGTTTACGACGGGCGTTTGTTTGTTTCTTTGATTTGAGGTTTAACGTCCCCGTCAACACTGTAAAGGTCATTTTAGAGACGTTGCTTCCAATTTAGTGGAACTTTTACCCGACATTGAGATGAAATGACATTTCAAGCCCTGCCGCCCAATGAAACCAATATGGTTTATAAGCATGGCCGGGCCGGCTCACACCGCTTTGCCTAGACAGGCTTAGATTCTCTAAGCGGTTTACCACTACTCGTGTGTTGGTCGGTTTCAGCTCTGCGTGGAAGCATCATGCAGCTCATCTCTTTCTTCAAGCTCCGATGGGCGGGGGCCGTACAACGGACGTATGCCTGGCGTAGGCTTACGTCTGCTTTAGGCACTCGGCTCTTTGGGCCAAGTGCATAAAACAGGCGTAGTTTGTGCTAAGATAAGCGTACGACTGTCTTAAAATTCATTACGATAACTCACCCGTGCGACATAGTGCATTTTTCACATCTCCAAAATGGCTACTTTTCTGATGAAAATCCTTGATATTTTTATTATAAATGTTCAAAACATAGATTGAGGGTGCTCGTTGGAACCGCCTCATTGAGGCGGTCCGCTCGACAGATTTCAGTTCTGTGTTGCCGTCCTTCCAAAGGATCACCTTTCAGTGGAACATTTATCGAAATTAAATATTTAGCAAATTATAAGATTACATGGTAACACTAATATCTTTCGGCATTTGACATAATTTTAATTTGTTTGGCTGGAAAGCATTAATATTTTGACTTTTTATTATTTCTCTTCATTTCTGATACAGACTTACCACCAATAATATGGGCCCCGTCAAGCGATTTTGGTACTTATCGCCTATGCGAGCAGCGAAGGTTCAGGCGAGCCTGCGCATCCGCGCAGGCTCGCCAGAACCTTCGCTGCTTGCTCATACAAGCAGTGAATCAAGAGGAACCTTCAGACAGAAAGCCATATCCCTGGCCCCTCTGAATGGCTTGGCATGCGCAGTTAAAATTTGTCATGACGGAATGCTCGAAGACACAAATTCGCTTACCGGGGCTCATATAGATACAGGATACATGTTCTGTGACGTCATCGCACAAGCCTTTTTTTCCAAAAGCTTACTCTACATAGCCAGTCTGGTCACAAATCAGAATACAGTCAAAGTCCAATGGCTCGAGCACATTTGGGCCCTCGAAAATCTGTTCGAGACAGGGGTATTTCGAGCCACCGAAGTTCTACTGTAATACATGCATAACGGGGAAATAACATGATTTCAACAAGACATTTACTTGATATTTTCCTTTTTCTTTGAAGGAATATTTCCTCTTGGCAGGGGAAATGAATCTCTTTAGCTGGGGCTTCTGTTTGTACAAGACTTCTGTTTGTACAAGATACTGCTTTTTTGCAACAAAATCGTTCTATTTCATTATTACGAACGCACGCCTATATAATTTTGAATCCCTTGAACCCAACTTTTATATAGGAAAACTGGCGTTTACAGTGGTAAACGCTATTTTTTATTTCTATTCCAAAATATAGATAATGGGTATTCGTTAGAACCTAAGAGTACCCACAATCTATATTTAGGGCAGAAATAAGAAAAATATCACAATTATTCACCTTAAAATTTTCGAATGTAATTGAACCATAGGTATAGGAGGTTTTCTTTGTTTAGCGAAAATGACCATTTGTTTATATAAGGAAAACCGTTTTAACTATTTTGAAAGAGGGTCACCTGACAAACATTCGCGTGAGGTTTGAATGAAATTGGATTTTAAGGGTAAGTGTTGTCATGTTAAGATTGTTTCTATATTCGGTTCTATTTTAAGCAGTTGTCTAATGATATTGTTGAATGATAGGCACGCTTTCGAATGTATAGCAAAACCTGTCACAATGGTCACCTCCTTCAAGAAAGCAACCTGTCTTAAGGAAAGTAGAAGTGGAGGCAATGATCAGGAATCGATACAATTAACCCACAGCGCTCATCAGAGACACCAAAAGGAAAGAAACACAAACATGAAACCACAGACCCTAATGGACCTTGCGGTCGGTTTTAAAAAATGGATTGTATGCATCTGTATTAAGCAAGCACCTGCCTTAAGCAAGCGCATGTTGATTTTCCCTTAGGTGTTTGCATATTAAAAGTTAAAATTTTAATAATGGGAATCCAGAGAATAAGATGCCTCAGTATTTCATCATGAAAATATTGAACGAATACAAAGCAATCGTATGAAATCGATAAATTGACAAGCAAATGAATATTAAAAATTTTGGTTTCATTCGAACTTCACATGAATGTTGCTTACCTTCCTCCAAAATAGTAAAAAAGTTTCCGCCTTAGCGAACAAGGTTGCCAGTACACTTAATAAGTAGAACAAAACCTTAAATAAATTACAAATTCTCCTACACCTTTGGTCCGATTTCATTCAATCTTCACCGAACTGTTGCTTAACTAAAAACGGTTCCGCTCCAATAAAAAGATGGTTGCCAGAGCTAAAAATAGAGAAACTCCTCTTACACATTCCGGCCAATTCATTTCAGCTGTTATCATGGGAGAGGGATGGTTTAGCGACAAATGGATACTTTGTGAGATGCTTGCTTCCCTTTGCTTTACCGCGTGCATTTGTGCCTTTCTCAGCCTTACCAACGTTACAGTCAACCGATACATGTATATGTGTCATTACACTTCCGGCCTTTATCATAAGATTTACACCAAAACGAATACATTGCTTCTCTGCCTACTCTGCTGGATCTTTGGATTTCTCTTGGAGTTCTCTAGCTTTATTGGCTGGGGAGACCACTATTTCGACCAGAAGAGCCACCAATGCGTCTGGGATAGGACGGCGGACTTCTCTTTCACTGTCTACGTGTCTGTGGCCCTTGTTGGGGGCCCACTGTGTTTGATGGGAATTTGCCACGTCTTGACCTTCAGAAAAATTTGGAAAACCAAATATGACGTCTTATCAATAAACAAACAGGATGTTCAAAGGTAAGTAAATATGGCAGCATTGTTGGGCCAATTCATCACAAAAACACGCCAATACAATTGTGACCCCCTTGAACCCCACTTTAATACAGCAAAACTGAGGTTTACAAGGTTAAACCTTATTTTTCTTATTTCTGCTCTAATTTTGAGCAGAAATAATTAAAAAAAAAAAAAACACACATTTTTTTATCTTAAAATTTTCGTGTTTTTTTTTTCGGTTCTAAAGTTTACAATGTATTTTATAGGCGGTTTTACGGTAATGGTTTCTAGCTGTAGGCTGAGAGTTTTGTTTACCTCAGACGTTTTTTGGATTTCATATACCATGATCAGACAAATGCAATGTGAAGACGCATGAGCCCGGCACATGTCTTACAGCGACACACATGTTACCTTCTTTAGAAGCAACGTCTCCAAAATGACCTTCATACTGTTAACGGGGACGTTAAACCTCAAATCAAACAAACAAACAAACATACACATGTTGCGTATGGCGTCACAGCGATAGGATTAGCGCTGCTTTAGATTTACCGTTACCTTGATTTTATGCACAGCTATTTGAACAGACTAACTTCAAAAGACTGCGATAGCCACGTGAACAATTGCAATATTATTCAGATTCATTATTGCACGACCCGCAGAAAAAGCGGCCGACTGAAGTCGGTTGATTTTCTAAGAGTGCCCTAAAATCACCGTGTCATTCTGTCATTCGGTCAGTCTGTCAGTCTGTCAGTCTGTCCGTCCGTAACCCGTTTGTGAAAATTGGTGATAGTGACTTAACCGCCAGGAATATTTAAACATTTTTTGGCATACTGATAGATATCAATGAGATCTAACCAATGAACTTGCGAAATATTACATTCCATTTAGTATAGCCTCCCCGAGGCGAAAAATTTGAAAATTTTCGAACTGCTTCTCCTCGGAAACCTTTGGGCCGATTGAAGTCAAATTTCATATGGAGCCTCTATGGGATAGGGGAAACCAAAATTGGCTCATGGGGTCCTGGTCACATGCCGCCAAGCCATATATGGTCTGTCTGTCTGTCCGTCCGTAACCCGTTTGTGAAAATTGGTGATAGTGACTTAACCGCTTTCACAGGAGCCTCTATGGGATGGGGGAAACCAAAATTTGCTCATGGGGTCCAGATCACATGACCAAAATGGCCGCCAAGCCATATATGGTAAAAACCCTTCAAAAATAGTCTTCTCCAGAACCACTGGGCAGATTTCCACGAAACTTTATAAATAGCATCTGGGACGTAGGCCCATCATAAATTGCTAAAATGGTGACCCTGGGTTGACCTTGACCTTCTTTGTGCCTAGGTCAAACTTTGACACATATGCTTTTGTATTGGAAAAGTGAGAATGCATTTTATCCTGCAAACGATTCAGAATACAGTACTAAAGTATAAGATATATTTTTGCTCCTTACGATAAGGCGCATTTATTGGGGGAACCGTTTTAAGTCCAGGTCACATGACCAAACTGGCCGCCATACCCATATATGGTAACACTCATAAAGCTTAAAGCATCCGGCGGGTCGTGCATTTCAGCTGAAGCACTGGTTAATCCATTAAATGCAACTCTCGTCAGCTTTGTCGTCTGCCAGTACCTTTATTAAAAGTCATTGTTGCAAACTGTATGGATTCAGATCTAGGAGCAGTCTGATCTAGGTCCACACTGTTTGCCTGTATGCGAAATATGTTTAAAAAGTTTTGCAGGAAGATTCAGCAGACGACATGAACATACGACGTTTTCAGATGCAGTTTTTCTTGGCATCTTAAAGATTACTGTCTGGTCGACCTAAATAAAACTACACTCACCAAGTGAAGAGAAAACGGGCCTTCAGACGTGGCCAAAATAAGTCGGAGTACATAACGAAAACACACCTATTCAAATACATGTATTTTGAAAATTTTACCAACAAAAATTAAAATTCAATTCTAACACAGCGCGCCTATATAGGCAATGGAAAATAACTGTGTTTTATTCTACAACAAATCTCGGCAAGGTAGAACGTGACGAGTGACGTCATTAAAACTACCAATTTATGACGTCACTAGTCTATTTCCTTGACGTTGGACGGTGTATCTTCATTTTCTCGCATCGAAAACGTTAGAAAAGGATAAAAATGCGTGTGTTTCAGTCGATAATTTTAGCGGGATTCCTTCTAACAATGGCGAAAAGTTGTGAGATTTTGAAGGAAACAACAACATCATTGCCGATTTTCAGCGTGTTAAAATCGAAATAGATCAGCTCTAGTCTGTGATTTGTTGAGTAATAAATCACAGTTTGTCGGTCAGATGTAAGTAGAAAAATCACGCGCGCTACGCGCTCGTGATTTGATCTACTTTACAACTGACCTCCAAACTGTGATTTATTACTCAACAAATCACAGCTAGAGCTAATCTATTTCTTAAATACATGCAGCTTTCCAATTTCTGCTTAAAACATGTATTTTGGGTACTCATTTGAACCGCCTCAGCGAGTAACCCAATCTATGATTTTAATCAGAAATAAGAAAAATAATGTATACAATTCCAAACAACCCGTGCTTCACCATTGTGCAGATTGTATTTTCTTTTCCTTTGAAATCAGCCAGTTCAATGTGGTTACATCGAAAATCGAATAGCGCTTAAGCCGGAGCTAGGGGGCGTATACAGCCTTACAAACTGCATTACAAACCGAGTCTCCGATTTTCGTTCTGTTGTGTTCTATGTTCCAAAGGCAACCTTTTGCTTTTTATTTTACTTTATAAAGGTGGGGTTTAAGGTGGTCAAAGTTATAAAGACGTGGTTTTGTAATGACTCCATCAGAGTACCTACCCCGCCAGACCGTGGCCTCATATAACAATTTGTGATATGTTTGCTGTGCGCATACGCCAGAAGATAAACGTGTACTTTCGCTAGTCGATGCTCAGATATCGGGTGGGCCCCCGCCCATCGGGGATTAGAGAAATTGATTTGGCAGCACGTTAGTTTCAGTAAGAGCTGAAACCGACCGCGCATGAGTTCCGGTAAACCGCTTAGAGGGTCTAAATAGGAGTGGAGGCAATGGTCCTGAATCGATTACCTCACACCTCCTATCGAAAGAAACACGAACATAAATTAACCACACTGTAATAAAAAAGATCACATGACAACTTTAATGCTAGCATCCATATTTTACTTTGACCTATATATTTCATAGTGTGGTCACTTTGCATCTCCGCCTTTGGCGGAATTCTTGTCTTTTTGTATATGATCTGGCTTATGTACATGTACTTTAAAGAACGTAAAATAAATTGCCTTCAGTTCTTTAATGTATACTTGACATGTTATAGTGATATATTACATGCATAACAGAGAAAAACTATGATTTCTACCAAACATAAACTTGGTATTTTCCTTTTTTCTAAGAAGACATAAAACATATTTCCTCTTAGCCGGGGAAATAAATCGCTTTAGCTGGAACTACTTTATACGATATGCTACGATACGATACGATACGATATTTTATTAATGCAAAAAGCCATTACGGCCCATGAGCATATATACATGTACATATACAATAACTTTCATATACAAAATAGCAAGCAGTAAATAGCGAATACACATACATACATTAATAACAATAACATGTTTTATGGTTTGGGAGAGGTTCTTCAATATTAGAATAATATACAATACTAAATACCTTTCTTTAAAGAGTCTGGTCTAAACAGTGACATGTGATAGATAGATAGATAGATAGATAGATAGATAGATAGATAGATAGATAGATAGATAGATAGATAGATAGATAGATAGACAGATAGATAGGATAGATAGATAGATAGATAGATAATAGATAGATAGATAGATAGATAGATAGATAGATAGATAGATAGATAGATAGATAGATAGATAGATAGATAGATAGATCTTAATTCCGCCAATATGAAAAAAGTTATACAGAACGAATACAATAAATACTGACATACGAACAATAAAGAGCACATACGTAAAGTGATAATAAAACATTTTATAGCACAGCATGTAGTCTGTCACCCATTCTCAAATGAATTGGGATATTGCAGTCGCCGTATATTTTCTGAAATCAAGCAGTCATTTTTAACCAATGCATACGTTTACATGGCAGAACAACAGGTCCCGAAGATATCATGATAAACCTCCCGTCGAAAAGTACCTTTTCAGAGAAAATGAGCCACGGGAAAACCTGGTTTTGTAATGTTCGAGACTGTCGCTTTTCGAATTCTCTTTGTTTGCGCACTTACACATTTGAAATTCCACTAGTAAGGAAAGGGTTAGGTGGTTTCGATAAATGCTACATATTCTGGGTAGGGGAATAACTACCATTAGCAGGACCACATGATGTCTTACTAAGTATTTTTTCCCCGATTATGGCTGTCGCCGAAATTTAATTAAACATTGTAATGTACGAGACGACGTTTTTCTTCTTGTTATTTCAAAACAACGTTTAGGTTTTTATACACGGAAACATGACCAAATGGAGATTCTATATTATATTAAGCATATAACGTTTTTTAATGTTACCTGTACAATAGGAAATGAAAAATACTTGCCATACAAAAATGTATATGGATTTGTTGCAAAAATGCATGTAATGTTCGCGATCATTATACCAGGCTTAATACGTATGTATGGACAGAAAATGCTTGATTGAGTTAAACTCCCGCAATGTGTGACTAACAACAATACATTATCTAGAACGAAAATAATATTTTGATGTTGAAATTGCCTCATTTACAGTGTTTTGTAATGTTCGAGACTTGTAATGTTCAATACCCAAAATTGGTAGTCTTACAGCTTGATCACATTGCTCTCACGTGGCACAGCTTTCCGTTACCAGATTACGTAGTAGAAAGTATCTGCAGACGACATGGTTGCCTTTTCCGGTGTTTGATGGTTAAGGGAGTCGGCAGACAATACCACAGTTAAGGGAAAACAGAAGTCAGATTTTGTTTTTAAATACCTACATAGAAACTTTTTATCTTTTTCCAATATTATTTGTCACAATTAATATTGTCCAATTAAGAATATGCCACCAAACATCATTATTAATGAACAACATTTGCACGCTTGCAAGATCATTATTCTATTGCAATAAGCAGTGGATGTATGCGATGAAATGTCCGCTACATTTGGTATCGAACATGACAGGTTTGCTATGTTGACCGTCCGGAGATAATGACTGCAAATAAATGAACAATTTTGAATTGTGCAACCTTAGTTGTGTAAAATGAACATGTTTAGTGATATACATGTTTGCTACATTTCTACCAAATAGCTGCAAACGGTAACAATGTTGATTCCAAATGTATTTCTTATTTTCGATTTTATATTTGAGTCCCATAGCTTATAACCTTTTCCCAAATTTTATTTGCCAGAATGAATATTTTCAATATAAAATGTGCACTGTTAGGAAGGCACTTCATTTCTCAAATTTGTATTTCCACATGCATATTTTGAGTGTTAAAAACATTGTAAGTGCGGTTTATATTACTAACATTATTGTATCGAACATTACAAATTGTATCAAACACCCCCACCTAAAATAAATGTGTATATTTTAGGATATGCTGGTTTACTCTTGATTATGTTCCTAGATACAACAAACACAATATTAGATTCATTTTTAATTTTACAGGTAGAAATGGTAAAGTGGCATCGCATGTCCCTTTACCGTGTATGGTTATGTCCGAGACCATCATAGCTGCCATTTACAGACATGCATTTGTTTACATTTTTGAGAACTTATTTACAAACTTCACAAAACGTGTTACTTTCTTCCAACTGGTAGACAAAATTGGTTACACTTTGAAGACTTTTGTATAGACAAATATTACTCTGGAATGCACTGTAATGTTCGATACTGTATTCTCGCGGTTGCATTATTAAGTTTAGATACTTGATTATTGAGAACATAAGGCCATGCGGTTGTTGTGCGTTAATATGTGATAAACATGTCTTTTAATGTTTCGGCTGCCTTAGGAAAGCAGTTTATCTGTCAGGAGAGCATTTTTTATGCATAAAAGTATATACCGAGGCTTTTTTGCGCAATAGCGACACCATGTTTTAAAAGCATATGACTGAACATGCATTAGTTAGATCCAAAATATGAATGAAAATGACACTAACAGCTATATTGTCAGTTTATCGCGTTAGTAAACTACTTGACTTATAGAAACAAAATCACTGTAATGTCCGCGACTTTTTACATATAATTAAAAAAAACCTATTGCTTATGTTGATCGTTTATCTAAAGTAATATTACTTGTGTTCTTTATTTGCCACTCAATACCTGTTCAAATGCAATAGTCGTAAGTGATCTAGCTATAATGTGCTTCCCTTAAAACAAAACGAAAGTTGTATGTTTTCAGAAAACTATTTCTTTTTCTGTATTCTCTAACCAACCCCGAATTTTATTCTAAACGTCTATTCATTTCTTTACCATATATATGACCATATGTTCAATTTTGTCCCCGCTTAATAACCCGGTCGTAAGTTTCTGTCATTGCGAGCTGCGGTCTCTTGATTTTTGTGATGACATAGACGGGGGCAACGAACAAGTAGATTGTAGCGTACATTTCTCACAATCAAAATTTATCAAAATACCGACATATTTCTAGCTGTTGGGGTGAAATAACTTTTGATTTCTTGATCAAGGAATTTTAACTGAGTATAGGTACATGTTAATACTTTATTTTGAACATATCGGTGACTGAATCTAAGTAACTTTATAATTTGTCTTTTTAAAAGGCTAAAATCCCAATTCATTTGAGAATGAGTGTATATATAATAACCGAATATTCCCCTCCCATCCATCCCACCGAAACGAAATATAAGAACGGAGGAAGGTAGAGAATTACGGCATTATATTATATTTTGTTTGTTTGTTTGATTGATTTGGAGTATAGCTTCCCATTCAACACTATTTAGATCATTAATGAGCCAGTCAGTGTACCTATCCACACTTTTCCTGGGCAGGCACATGCGTAAGCTATTAACTCAACCCAAAATAACATATTCCCACGTAATCTGTGGGTACTCCCCAGAACTACCATAATTAATCAGCGGGCTCATTGGCAGCGGGCTCCAATGAGCCCCACCCCCGAGTCTGAATTGAGGTTTATCGTCCCCCATGACTTATAAGGTCATATTGGAGGCGCTGCTTCCAAATTTTCTGGAACTTTTACCCGGCCTGACGATCAATGGAATCAAAGCGGCTTATATGCATTGAACGGCCCAAATTACTCAAAAATAGAAAATACTTGTCATTTTATACCATAGCATGTAGTCTATATAAAATAACTGAATATTCCCGTCCAATCCATCCTTACCAAAACGAAATATAAGAACAGGGGGGAGGTAGAGAATTACGGCATTATATTATATTTTTTGTTTGTTTGTTTAATTGATTGATTTGGAGTTGAACGTCCCATTCAACACTATTTAGATCATTTATGAGCCAGTGAGTTTACCTATCCACACTTTTCCTGGGCAGGCTTATACGTAAGCTATTAACTCAACCCAAAATAACATATTCCCACGTAGTCTGTGGGTACTCTCCAGAACAACCATAATCAGCGGGCTCCGATGAGTCACCCCAACCCCCAGAGTTTGAATTGAGGTTTATCGTACTTCACGACTAATAAGGTCATATTGGAGGCGCTGCTTCCAAATTTTCTGGAACTTTTACCCAGCCTGCCGACCAATGGAATCAAAGCGGCTTATATGCATTAAACGGTCCAAACCACTCAAAAATAGAAAATACATATGTACTTGTCATTTTTTTACCACAAAATTAAACCGAGAAAAATCATTAAAACGACCCTACTGAAAACATGCCTCTTAAACGCCGCATTAACGTCGACCCGACGTCGTAACTTTTCAGCAACGTCGCCTCAACGTCGATTCGTCATGGCCAGACTCGAAGCCAACAGGAGGATGACTTCAGGCTGTGTGGACGTAAGGAAGAGTCCTACTAAAGAATATTTTCTTTTCTCAATTGAAAGGCTTTTTCGATGAAAACACTGAGTAGCTTTAGTGTTTTACAATGATTAGAATTTAACAACTCTATAAATTTTGGCATATTTGGCCTTCTCCTGTAGTAGGTATTAATTGTTTGTATTGGAGTTTTACGGCCCAGTCAACACTATTTAGGTCATTTTTGAGCCGGCAGGTATTAATATATATTTTTCGTAGATCATCATAGAGAGAACAGACGAACAAGAAATGAAACTCGTCCTCTAATGCATTGCAAATTTGGCATTTTCTGTTCTCATAAGAAATTTTATCAGGATTAGCCCAACAACCTACCTCTACTTCTAGTTAATGTGACGAAAGGTGTAATCTACTCAACTGTTTCCTATATTTTACAATGTCTAATATGTACAACTATGTCTGATACTGAAAATTAGCAAAACTTAAATAACACCTTGCTGTTGTTGAATTTTCTAATCTAGAATGCCAATCTTGTATAAATATGTCCCTCATCCTCTGTCTGAAAATGTTCGAAAAAGCTTCAATATTACCCACCCCCTGTAATTCCCATACTTCCCTAAATCCTAACTGGCTCAGTTAATCTCTCGTACACGATGCCCAGTTTATTTGTGAAGGTTGTGCTTCAGTATCTCTTAACATCATATTATAGGTTTGTTTGATATACTTTTTTTCCTCACTGCAAATTACTTTGAGTCAAAATTGGATGATAGATACATATCTACGAAACTGATAATCAATTCTGCATATATAAAATCGTTTTGAGTTGATTGTTTAACTCCTAGTAATTATTTACTAAATTGTAAATGGACGGTTTCTATCGGAGGTGACTTATGAAAACCCCAGACTTCACTAGCAAAATTTAATATAGGAGATACTTATTTATCAAATAATTCTAGTATATGCGAAGGGTTTAATTCCGTTAATTTATAAAGTACGTTAGGTCGCAGTACTAAAGCGTTAATCCAAAATCGTTAATCCATAGACAAAACGACAAATATCAATGTTCAGATCAACAGACATGGACTCCAGAAGAGTGTAATCAGGCGTCCGCGGATATTAAGCATTACTTGGTAAGCAAAGTAGAAGTAAAACAAAGATCAGGAATCGATACAATTAACTTAATCCACCCATCAAAGACAAGAAACACAAACACCAAGCGACCAGACCATAATGGAAACGCAGACAAAGGAAGGCCATAAGGACAGTTACTTTCCCACAAAATTGCCATATGGCCATCCAAAACAAAAAGACACCAGTGATACACACAGTAAGTAACAAACAACACCATAAATAAACCGCCACAGAAGAACCGCCTTGGAACGGTCAGTGGAAAGATTTCCACTGGGGGGCTTAAATCGATTTTACGTGGCCACAATCCTCGCCCTTACTTCCGTCGCGATTTAGACAAATAATTTGTTCAGTCCGCATGAAGGCCTCCTAACTCATCAGTGCAACATCTCCGTGAACACAAAAAAATCAAAGAACCACAGAGGTGGGACAACGGTGAGGACTCGACAGCAAGAAACCACTGAAATGCTGGAGCAAAAGAAAACCAACAGTTAGACTCCGATGGACCCGACCAGAGACAGAGCATCAGGCACCAACCAACATTAACTTGAATTAGATCTCTCTAATTCTCAATAAGCCTTTACGTTGGAACCGTCATAGAATCTGAGGCCTGAGCAAGCCCAACGAAGAAAAGGTGTAAATGCCGAGAAGGGTTTGTCCGATATTTTGGAAGTCTTACTATGGCTTTCCACTGGCAAACATATCAGAAATAATTCTGGAACTGGCCACATTGTACGGATCAACAAGAGCATGGTGCCTCCAATAGAACTTCTTTAGTGTTGATACCAGTTTGGTTTTTTGTGATACCCCTCGCATAACAACCTGGTAGTGAGCACCTTCCCACGTTCCATAAAGTCCTGATACTTGGAACAGGCCTTAGCATAACGGATTAACTGTGAAACGTAAACTCCATATGCTGGTGCAGACGGGATATTACTGCTCAAGTTAAATTGAAGTCATCTCGTTTATCATACAGCCTAGTAGTAAGCTTCCCATTGTCAATATAGAGATAACAATCCAAGTATGAGGAGGAGGTTGCAGTCTCTGTTGCTTCCTTAATTTCAAGTCCACGTGGATAGATGAATTCCAAGTACTCTGCAAATTTAGCATTTTTCAGAGACAATAAATCATCTATATATCTGTAGGTGAAATTGAATTGTTGTGCAAGGCGTTTCTTGCCTGCTTGAGGAAACCTTGTACAAACTCCGTCTCATACGAGTACAAGAACAAGTCGGCAAGCAACGGTGCACAATATGTACCCATTGGTATGCCAACTGTTTGCTGAAATAATAGGCCACTGAACTCCACGACAAAATTGTCAATTAGATATTCCAGTATCCTTATGACATCTGCATCAGTGTACTTTTGTGGTGCATCAGAGTGATCTCGAACGATATTTGTTCAACGTAAAAATTGTTTTCAGTGCTTGCCCGGCTAAAGTTTTCTGCGGCTCACAGTTTTATCTCCCTGATGTAAATACTACCCCTAAATAACAAAATTATTCACTAGTTCTATTCTAACATTATTGTAAGTGAAATACAAATTGTCTGATAACCGACCCCCTTCCTGAAGACCATAATTTTAGTTTCATCAGTGTTAACTGTAATTTTCACCTTTGGAAATAATTTTCTAGAACTTATAAAGCAATTTGTAAATCTTCAGCGGTTCTTCCAAAGAGTATAAGGTCATCGGCATATATAAGTATGCATAAATTAATGGTGCCAATATCAATGTCTGATATGCCCTTATCTACCAACTCGGCTTCCAGATCGTTCACATACATTGCAAAAAGGAAGGGTGACAAACATTCACCTTGACGGACGCCAGTATTGCACGTGAAGGACTCGCTAAGGCAGTTTTCGTGTTTAACTCTTGATTTAACTAAACTATATATAGATTTTATAACATCAAGCATTTTTCCCCTAACCCCTAGTTTAATCAACTTGAACCACAGTATGTCACGAACAACAAAATCAAATGCTTTTGTGAAATCCACAAATGCGCAATATCAACGTTCGTTATTATTAAGACAATGTCTTATGACACTGTTAAGAATAAGTATGTTATCTGTAGTTCCCATGTTCTTACAAAAGCCCGCTTGCGCTTCTACATATATGTTATATTCTTCTGCACAACTGTTTAATCGATTGTTTAAAGTTCGTGTAAAAAGCTTTCCAACTACACTTGGAAAGTGATAATTTAATACCTCCGTGTGGTCTCCCTTTTTAAATACTGGTATTATATGGCCCTCTGCCCATTTTTCTGGAAAATAACTAATTTCAAATATATTATTAAATAATGTATGTGTATATTTTAACAAAGCATTTGTTACTTTTAAAAAAAAAAAATAGTAAAAGGTCTGGGCCCGCACTTGCACCATTACGTATTTGGCTCACATCCTTTTTAATTTCTTGTATTGAAATTGGTACATTTGACTCCTTGAACATAACCTGGAGTTCCCGCCGTATGTATCTTTCCTTAAAATATGTAATGTCATCGTCAGGTTGATAGAACCTGTCATTTGGGTCATTGGTGGCTTGAAAATATTCTGAAAACCTTTTTACATCAATTGGACATTTGTTTTTAATATATGTAGCTTCTTTTAACAATCTCCAATATTCTTTCACATTATTTGATTTTGAAGAGATCAATTTAAGTGTTTTTTCCTTAGCAAATTTGTAACACTTTGAACGTAAAACCTTCTGGTAATCTGACCTTGCTCTTACAAGATTTGTCTGACTGCTGTCAGTCTTGTCGCGTCTATAGATATTTAATTTTGAATAAAACAAGTTCCTAAACTTACTGCAATTTTCATCAAACCAGGGTTGCTTTATAGACTCATTACATTGAATATTTTCTTCACCCAGAGGGGAATATGCCTTTTTACCAAATAATGGGTCGCACACTTTTTCCATTAAGCTTGAAAGTAGGCTGTCATCTATTTGCTGCGGTGTATTCATTTGTAGTAATAAAGCAATTCCGCCCGAGTTTCGTTTAGTATGAGGTTTTTCTCAGTTCTGTTTAACTGGAAAACCACAAAGTCTGGGACAGATAGATCCGAAAAACTGTCAGCCCATGTTTTCGTCAAAAGCACAAAGTCACTTCGGCTAAATATTTCTCGTAACTCTTGTGAATGGAGTTTGTTTGTATATTTTGTCTCGAAACATTAAACATTCAAAAGCAGTCACTACTCAAGTTCATTGATGCACTACTCGTAGTATTTATAGTAGTAGAAGTTGTACTAGATAGTGTGACCGTAGTATTCCTTGTGGCATTTTGTACATTTTGGTTTCCGGCATTATTTGCGGTGTATCTTGGGGTATTTACGGACCGCACACTCGAAGAATTAACAATATTTGACGAAGTTGTTTGCGAAGTCGTTTGCGGTAAAAGACTGTTGCTGTTGCTGGGCTGCTGAAACGACAGCTTGAGCATAGGATCGAGTCGGGCTGTGCAGCGTAGCACCCCCTCCTGTACCATTTGATACCTGTTGCGATAACGAATGACCAGCCGGTTGACATTGACATTGGTATGACCCCGCTTGCGGGATCGAATAATTTCCACAAGCCAACTGATATCGATCCTGTTCGAGAACCTGGAACAAGTCAGGGAATTCATTTGCAACAACACGCCCATTAACTACCAGTTTCGCGGGATATTCAGTTGAGGCTCTGTTGTTACGATTTAGTCTTTCAGCCTTGTATTTCGGTATCAATCTTTTTCTGGCTTCTACTATTTCTTTAGGATAGTCCCTAGTGACTGAAAAACGAGAGCCTTTCGGCATAAACGCTGCTTCAAGGATTCTTCCCATGTCTCTATAATCCTGAAAATGCTATGATAACGGATCGCCTTGGCGTACTAGTGTGTTGTCTGCTTTTCGCTTTATATATGGAACCAAGCCTGTGATAACGGTCAATGAACAGACCATCGGTATCTATCTCAAGTTCATTCCACAAAAAATCATGAAGAACGTCAGACAGGCGCTCAGTTTGACACTCTGCTAACCCATGTACATGTATTATTTAGTTATTTCGCCTTGATCGAGCCTCAGTATCAATAGATTTGTAGGCCATCACTTTGAGAAACTGTTCATGGTTTACCTTCTTTGTTCTACTCTATCGACCTTGACCTTAACTGAGTCTATTTGTTGACTATATTTCATGATCTCTTGATTTGATTGTTCCAATCTGTTAAGCTTGTCAAACATTTGAGACAGGTTTTCATTAACATTTAATGAAGAAAAATTAACTTGATCTGACTCCGTACCTGTTAGCGGACTCCCTGTATCGAATCGTCTCCTTTTATTTCGAACAGGAACCCACTGTATGTCCACTGGGTAGTCTTCATTGTTAATATCCATAGAATACCCCACCCATTCGTCCAATGGCGCGAACCTGTTCTCAGTGGGCACAGAAACAAATTGAATTTTTTTAGCTATTTGTCCAGCCCCTGAAGATCCCTGCACATACCCAACATGACATGGGGGTATAAAGTTCTGCATCAGAACCAGATATATCCAATAGATCCAATAAAACACACTTATAAACTATCTTTCTACAATCAACTAACAAAGAGAAAAAATAGACACTCGCTCGCTATCTTGCGCATGCGTATATACAAGATACAAGATGCCGCTTTTGCAGTGAAATCGTTTTCTTCAAATGTGGAAAAGTTTCAGTCACGACGACGTTATTAATTACGTCATTGCAATGGCGTCTGGGAAGATACATGTATCAACAGATGTTCAGAAGTTATGACGTTTGAGTCGGATACAACGCTGAAACAAAATAAAACATGGATATGACCATTGAATAGGACGTCCGTTTAGCTTTATTTAATTTCTTATCACTGAAACACTTTCAAATTGTTTATTCTATTTTTGTTCAAAACTGTAGAAAACGCTTTCAAAATGGCGCCTCTCCAGTTTTTCTTCCACCAAGCTTCTGTTTCACTACGCTAATTGAACCGTTAACATGAGCTCTAAACAGTCAACTGAACGGGATTTTAGATCCAAAATTCAAGATCCAAACTGCCCTAAAAGTCTATGGAAGTGCATATAATATACAGATTATTCATTTCTCCTATTTGAAATATGTTATATATAAACCTCGTAAGGTAAAACAATCCGTTAAAGAAACTCGTGTGAAAAGCACTAGTATCGATAACGGATTGTTTTACCTCCCTCGGATTATAAATCCCATTATTCAAATAGGAGAATAATAATTCTTGAACACCAGACAAGGACATCCATGATTTTACCCTGGGATAGAAATTTATGTTCTGACCCTGGTGTTCTGACCCAGGCAACTAACATAAGTGCGCTTCAATTCTGTTCAACTGCCGGAATAACTTCCGTACTACTTTCATTTTGTACACAATATACATGTGCGAGCTGTCAAAACTAACCGGCAAAACAGCGGATGAGTATCATGAACATTGATAAATAAAACAAAATGAAAAGTATAGTGCACAAATAATGAAACGTTAAAAAAATAAAAAGGAAATGTTTGGGAGGTGTTGTACAAGAAAAAGAATCCAATATGGGGTTCTGTTGTAGATGGGCGTTTCAAACCCTCGGGATGGTCGTGCTGAGCGGAACCTCGGCAAAGCCTCGGTTCCGCTCAGCACGGCCATCCCTCGGGTTGGAAACGCCCATCTACAACAGAATCCTATATCAGATTCTTATAATCTCTATGTATTGTATCTTCTTCAGAGTGGTACACATATGGAAGGAATCACTACGAGCCTCGAGGACTCTGGTCATTATATTCGTCGTTTTCGTTGTGTGTTGGACTCCGTATGCCGTTGTCGTAGCCGTGGACGCCGATGACAGATTCTCCATGGAGACGCACTTGTTTGTTACTATGTTGGCACATATGCACTCCAGTATGAATATACTGATATATGCCCTGTCTAACAAGTATGATTTTTAATTATACTTTATTTTCACACCATCTTAGACAAGTATACCCGTGTCTGACAAGTATGATTTGCACTTTTACTTTATTTTCACACCATCTTAGACAAGTATACCCGTGTCTAACAAGTATGATATTGACTTATACTTTATTTTCACACCCTCTTAGACAAGTATACCCGTTGTCTTTCATATCTCCAGAAAATACTAATAGAAAATTATTTCGTGCGAATTCAACGATATATTGTGGATCCACGATTACGAAAACCATGATGTGAAGTTAAGATTACAGATATTTTACTTCCAGAATTTGCATTACGAAAACAAATACAAATACATTTTAAACTTTACCGCCAATAAAAACTATAATTTTAAGATGAAAAATTTTATATTTTTCTGATTTCTGCTCAAAATTTAGAGCAGAAATAAGGAAAATAGGTTTACCTCTGTAAACCCCAGTTTTACTCCATAAAAGTCGGGTTCAAGGGGGTCAAATTATATAGACATGTTTTCGTGATGGGATGGAAAATAATGTTAATATATGTATAATTAGCTTATCAAATCCGTGCAAAGAACAACCCTCTCATTACGAAAACATGCCTATAAAATACATTGTTACCTCTATCGCAGAAAAAAGAAAATTTTAACACACAATCTATATTTTAGAGCAGGTATAAGAAAAATAAGGTTTACCCCTGCAAACCCCAGTTTTACTATGTATAAGTGGGGTTCAAGGGGGTCAAAAATATATAGGCGAGTTTTCGTGATGTACATGTAAATCCTTTTCATATTGGGAAAAGTGGAGATTACGGAGGAATTCATTAATTTTCTTATTCTTGTTCAGAATATAGACTACGTATGCTCGTTAGAACCACCTCACCGAGGCGGTTTTAACCAGCACCAACAAGTTGTATTTAAACTAGAATTCCTTATCGAACATTTTCATCTGAAAAAAATGATACTTTAAGAGGTGGGGAGAGACGCCATTTTTGCACACGGATATATTATCGTAATGTAAGTGATTACATCACGTGAAAAAGCCCATGAAATGAACACCGCCAAATATGTTCTATAAAAGGGTTATCCTTTGGAAGCAAGGAATACACCACAGAACTGGAAACTATGCAGTGTGCATGTTTTCTGGGCCAGACTAGCTAGTTTCGGCCAATTAGGCCTCATCAGTGACCCTCAAGTATTTTCAAAATTCCACAATGGAATCAATGATGCCAAAGGACAAGAAAATACAAACTACACTATGATGAAGGCGCAGGGAGACTTTTTACGGCCGCCATACATTCCCACACATCAGCTGTAGTGACGTTAAATATGTTCTATAAAAGGGTTATCCTTTGGAAGCAAGGAATACACCGTAGAACCGGAAAATATGAAGTGTGCATGTTTTCTGGGCCATACTAGCTAGTTCCGGCCAATTAGGCCTCATCAGTGACCCTCAAGTATTTTCAAAATTCCACAATGGAATCAATGATGCCAAAGGACAAGAAAATACAAACTCCATTATGGTAAACCTCATTTTATATAGAGAGAAATGGGTTTACGGGGGTATACATTAATATTCTCTTATTTCTGTTCCAAGACATAGGTTGTGGGTACTCAGTGAGGCGGTTCTTACGAGCACCACAACGTATGTTTCACGTATGCTGAGTAAAAAAGAAAAAATATATTGGAATTTCTTCAGAAAAGTAGCCATTTTGGAGACGTGAAACAATGCAAGATGTCGCGTAATGAGAGCATTCATCACGTGAACAAATCCGTGAAATGAACATCCCCCTAAACCCAATTTTATATAGAGAAAACTGGGGTTTACGGGGGTATATGTTATTTGTTTTTATTTCTGCTCCAAGTCATAGAAAAATATCACGGATTTTCATCAGAAAAGTACCCTTTTTTGAGATGTGAAATAACGCACTATGTTGCACGGATGTGTTGTCATAATGTATCAAACGTCCATTAACCCTTGTCCTGCTGAATATTCATATATGCCACACCTACTACCAATTATCAACCAATTAGATTACTTGATGCAAATTATTACAACAAATTCACAATCTGAATGGCAAACAATCTAGATCCTGATCAGATGGCTTCCTCAGACAATGGTTAAAGTACGAACTCGATCGTCCACTGTTGGTTTTCTATCGGTCCAGCATTTCAGTGGTTTCTTCCTGTCGAGTCCTCACCGTTGTTTCATCTCTGTGGTTGTTTGATTTTTGTGTTCTCGGAGATGTTGCAGTGATGAGTTAGGAGGCCTTTATGCGGCCTGAACAAATTATTTGTCAAAATCGTGACGGAAATAAGGGCGAGGATGGAGGACGCGTAAAATCGATTTAAGCCCCCCCCCCCCACCCCACACACCGGTGGAATAAGTTTCACTGGCCGTTCCAAGGCGGTTCTTCTGTCGCGGTTTTCTTTTGTTATGGTTTGTCTTTGAGTGTGTGTATCGCTTATTGTAATACTATTTTGTTTTGAATAGCCAATTTGCCATTTCGTGGGAAAGTGACTGTCCTTCTGGCTTTCCGCTATTGATGTTTCCATTAGGGTCTAGTTAATTCGTGTTTGTGTTTCTTTCCCATTCTGTCTCTAATGGGAGCTGTTGGTTAATTGTATCGATTCTTGATGATTGCCTTCACTTCTTTTTTGCACTGATCAGTTAGGAGGCTTTCATGCGGACTGAACAGATTATTTGTCTAAATCGCGACGGAAGTAAGAAGTAAGGTCGAGGATTGTGGCCACATAAAATCGATTTAAGCCACACACACACACACACTGACCGTTCCAAGGCGGTTCCTCTGTGGCGGTTGTTTTTTTTTTTTTTTTTTTTTTTTTTTTTGCTATGGCTTGTCTTGGAGCATGTGTATCGCTTATATATTATTTTGTTTTGGATAGCCAATTGGCCATTTTGTGGGAAAGTAACTGTCCTTTTGGCTTTCCGCTATTAATGTTTCCATTAGGGTCTAGTTATTTCATGTTTGAGTTTCTTTCCCTTTGGTGTCTCTGATGGGAGCTGTGGGTTAATTGTATCGAGTCCTAATCATTGCCTTCACTTCTATTTTGATAATGAGATATCATTTTTCCTTCCCAATATAGTGCAATGCAATCACAATCGAGTCACAAATGTGACACTTTTTGTGTTTTTCTGATGATTTGTAGTTGTTTTTTTTTTAATCTTATTTATACTCTAAACATAAGTTGTAGTTACTCGTTAGAATCGCCTCACTGAGGTTCTAACGAATACCCACAACCTATGTCTTGTAGCAGAAATAAGACAAATAATGTGTACCGCTGTACACACAATATTTCTCTATATAAAGTGGGGTTTATGGGCTGTTCATTTCACGGACCTGTTCAGGTGATGTGCAGAAAACTACAAAAGGGAAAAATGATGGGATAAAAAGAATCTGTCATCGAAATAATTACATATGAAATGTATGAACCGAGCTTTCGGCAGGCTCCAAGGCGGTCCTTTTGTCATGGTTTCGTTTTTGTTATTGCTTGTCTTTGAGTGTGTGTATCGCTTATATTATTTTGTTTTGGATAGCGAATGGACCATTTTGTGGGAGAGTAACTGTCCTTTTGGCTTTCAGCTATTGCTGTTTCCATTAGGGTCTAGTTGTTTCATGTTTGCATTTCTTTCCCTTTGGTGTGTCTGATGGGAGCTGTGGGTTAATTATATCGATTCCTAATCGTTGCCTTCACTTCTATTTTTGGACGGGTTGTTGAAGGAAAATTCCGTCCTTTAGAATAGCGATGTCCGTGCGGGCGGGCGGCCGGGCGGACAGGCAGCCGTGCGTCCGCGTCCCGATTTACCTTTTGGTTAACCTTTTTTTCAAAAACCATAATGCCATTGGCGTTTTTCTTGTAATAATGAGTTATCATTGTTCCTTTGCAAAATTGTACAATGGTTTTTTGTTTGTTTAAATTGGGGTTTAACGTCCCCGTCAACCCTATTTAGGTCATTTTGGAGACGTTGCGTCCAATTTTGTTGGACTTTTACCCGACAATGAGATGAAATGACATCTCAAGCCCTGTCGCCCAATGAAACAAGAAGG
Organism: Lucinisca nassula; assembly: GCA_963580285.1. Lineage (NCBI taxonomy): Eukaryota > Metazoa > Mollusca > Bivalvia > Lucinida > Lucinidae > Lucinisca > Lucinisca nassula. Next base: position 97,038,087 of record OY757011.1, read on the forward strand.
TTTATATGCATTGAATGATCTGACTCACACCTCTTTGCCTCGACAGGTTTAGTCCTTCTAAGCGGTTTACCAGTACTCGTGTGTGGTCAGATTCAGCTCTGCGTGGAAGCATAATGCGGCCCAATTTGGTTCTCCAAGCCCCGATGAAATAGTACAATGTAGCCCCCGCCCATTGGAGCTTGAAGAAATAGATGGGCTGCATGATGCTTACACGCAGAGCTGAAACCGACCCGCACACGAGTACTGGTAAACCGCTTAGAGGATCTAAGCCTATCCAGGCAATGCGGTGCGAGTTGGATCGTCCATGCTAATAAACGTTATTGGTTTCATTGGGTGTCAAGGCTTTGGATGTCATTTCATCTCCATGTTGGTTAGAAGTCCAACAAAATTGGAAGCAATGCCTCCAAAATGACCCTTACAGTGTTGACGGGGACGTTAAACATCAAATCAAACAAAATCACAATCGAGTCACTAGATATGGCATATTTATTCTTGTTTTTTTTTTCTGTTGATTTGTAGTTGTTGTTTTTTTAATATTATTACTATTATTTATACTCTAAACATATGTTGTGGTTGTTGCTCGTTAGTATCGCCTCACAGAGGTTCTTACGAGTACCAAAATACTATGTCTTGGAGCAGAAATAAGAAAAATAATCTACTTCCCCGTAAACCCCAGTTCTTTCTATATAAAGTAGAGTTTAGGGGATATTCATTACACGGACTTTGTTAACGTGGTGCCAATGAACGTTAAAATTAATTTCTAAATTGATCGCACATAGATAATGATATTATTATTATATAATGAGCATTCTGAAAAAAAAAAAAAAAAAAAAAAACAAGATATCACACCCGTGCGACATAGTGCATTTTTTCACATCTCCAACATAGGTACTTTTGTGATGAAAATCAATGATACATTGAAACCTATGTCTTGTGGCAGAAATAAGAAAAATAATGTGTACCGCCATACATCCGAGGTTTCTCTATATAAATAAAAATCAAAAATGAGTTCCTTTAAGAGCAATGAAAACATACATAAGAAAGAAGATGGTCATACTACGTAGTTTCGGCTAATAAAGCCTCATCAGTGACCCTGTAATGATCCGGCAAAGAAAGCCAGAGGAAACATACTGCAATTTTGCAAATTTCGAATAGGCAGTCGATTCAAAGACTGATATAAATCAAAATGGGGTTTATGGGGTTTCGTTTCACTGACTTGTTCACGTGATGTGCAGAAAAATGCAAAAGAGGAAAAAATGATGGGATAAAAAAGAATCTGTCGTCGAAATATCGTAATCGCAGATAAGATTGACTAGGCGGAGCTACTCGGGTGTTGTCAATTTATGTCAAATTCGCTGAGTTCCCTGGAAGATACGGTAGGGTGCCTTTCGCATGCTTTCTGCAAGCGAACCAAATGGCCATATACGCCACAGCTATGTTTGTGTTACAGATGAGTTCACACAATCGGGCAACTTGGTTTACCTTTTTATGCCCCCGGAATCTAAGAGATTCGGGGGCATATAGTTTTTGGTCTGTCCGTCTGTTTGTCTGTTTGTCCGTTTGTCCGTCTGCAAAAACTTTAACATTGGGCATAACTTTTGAATGGTAATAGATAGAGCTTTCATATTTCACATGTGTATACCTTATCACAAGACCTTTCCAGTGGTACCATAATTTTTGATTTCGTGACCTTGACCTTGACCTTTGACCTATTTTTTTCAAAATTTTTAAAAACATTAACATTGGCGCTGTCCGGGGGCATCAGTGTTTCACAAACACATCTTGTTGTTAATGGAGCAGTTCAAAGGCATGTGCAACGATAGCTCCGTCTAGTCAATCTTATCTGCGAATACTATAATTGCATATGAAATTTATGAACCGAGCTTTTGGCAAGTTTAATATATTTCCTACGAAATAATCTATTTTATAATGAAATGAGCACTCACGTGGTAGCCTATAAAATAAAGTATATTCATTTAATCCGCTTATTCTGAGTTATAGTAGTCGCAGGTAAGATTAATTCAGGTGTTGTCAATATATGTCAAATTCGCGTAGTCCACCAGACGATTCGGTAGAGTGCCTTTTGCATGCTTTCTTCAAGCGGATCAAATGACCATATACGCCACAGCTTTTTAGCTCACCGTCACGTAGTGACGAGGTGAGCTTTTGGGATCACTTTTTGTCCGTCGTCCGTCGTGCGTCCGTCCGTGCGTCCGTGCGTGCGTGCGTCCGTGCGTGCGTAAACAATTTCTTCAAACGACATCTCCTCCTAAACCACTGAGCGGATTTTGACCAAACTTCACAGGAATGATCCTTAGGTGGTCCCCTTTCAAAGTTGTTCAAATGGTTCCGGTCCGTTGCACATATAGGTCACAGGAGCCAAAAATAGATTTTTTTCACCAAAAAACTTAAAAAATCTTCTTCTCTGAAACTGCAAGGCCCAGGTCTTTGATATTTGGTATGAAGCTTCATCCAGTGGACCCCTACCAAGATTGTTCAAATTATAGTGCTGGGGCCAAAAATGCCCCCGCCCCGGGGCCCTTTGGTTTTACATGGGCTTATAATATATAGGGAAAATCTTTAAAAATCTTCTTCTCTGAAACTGCAAGGCCCAGGTCTTTGATATTTGGTATGAATCTTCATCTTATGGACCCCTACCAAGATTGTTCAAATTATAGTGCTGGGGCCAAAAATGCCCCCGCCCTGGGGCCCTTTGGTTTTACATAGGCTTATATAGGGAAACCCTTTAAAATCTTCTTCTCTGAAACCGCAAGGCCCAGGTCTTTGATATTTGGTATGAAGCTTCATCTAAAGGTCCCCTACCAAGATTGTTCAAATTATAGTGCTGGGGCCAAAAATGCCCCCGCCCCAGGGCCCTTTGGTTTTACATGGGCTTATATTGGGAAAATCTTTAAAAAAACCTCTCTGAAACTGCAGGGCCCAGGTCTTTGCTATTTGGTATGAAGCTTCATCTAGTGGACCCCTACCAAGACTGTTCAAATTATAGTGCTGGGGCCAAAAATGCCCCCGCCCCGGGGCCCTTTGGTTTTACATAGGCTTATATAGGGAAACCCTTTAAAAATCTTCTTCTCTGAAACCGCAAGGCCCAGGTCTTTGATATTTGGTATGAAGCTTCATCTAAAGGACCCCTACCAAGATTGTTCAAATTATAGTGCTGGGGCCAAAAATGCCCCCGCCCCAGGGCCCTTTGGTTTTACATGGGCTTATATTGGGAAAATCTTTAAAAAAACTTCTTCTCTGAAACTGCAAGGCCCAGGTCTTTGCTATTTGGTATGAAGCTTTATCTAGTGGACCCCTACCAAGACTGTTCAAATTATAGTGCTGGGGCCAAAAATGTCCCCGCCCCGGGGCCCTTTGGTTTTACATAGGTTTATATAGGGAAAATCTTTAAAAATCTTCTTCTCTGAAACTGCAGGGCCCAGGTCTTTGATATTTGGCTTTGATATTTGGTATGAAGCTTCATCTTGTGGACCTCTATCAAGATTGCTCAAATTATAGCCCTGGGGCCAAAAATGCCCCCGCTCCGGGGCCCTTTGGTTTTTCATGGACTTATATAGGAAAAATCTTGAAAAATCTTCTACTCTGAAACCACAAGGCCTAGATCTTTGACATTTAGTATGAAGCTTCAGCTAGTGGACCTCTACCAAGATTGTTAAAATTATAGCCCTGGGGCCACAAATGCCCCCGCCCCAGGGCCCTTTGGTTTTACATAGATTTATAATAGAGATAATCTTCTCTGAAACAACAAGGCCCAGGTCTTTGATATTTGGGGTGAAGCTTCATCTAGTGGACCTCTATCAAGATTGTTTAAATTATAGCCCTGAGGCAAAAAATGCCCCTGCCCCGGGGCCATTTGGTTTTACATAGGCTTATGTAAGGAATATCTTCTTCTCTGAAACCGCAAGGCCCAGGTCTTTGATATTTGTTGTGTAGCTTCATCTAGTAGACCTTTGCCAAGATTGTTCAAATTATAACCTTTGTTGATATTTGGTATGAAGCTTCATCTTTTTAGACCTCCCTCAACATTATGCACATTATTACCCTGGGGTCAATAATGGCCCTCCCCGGGGCCCACTTGTTACTCTATGGATCAGGTGAGCGATCCAGGGCCATCATGGTCCTCTTGTTTTGTGTGTTGCAGTTGAATTCACACTATCGGGTGACTTGGTTTACCGTTTTGTTAATAGAACATCCCAAAGGCACGTGTAATCGATAGCTCCGCCTAGTCAATCTTATCTGCGACTACTATACCAGGTATGTATACAGACAATTATTTATAAAAAAAAATAGCACAGAGAAGGTCATGATCAGTCGCAGAAAAAAACGATGTGTGTTTTTGGCCTGTTTGCCAGTATAATTGTGTTTTTGGGTTCATCGTCTGAAACTGTTTGATAGTTTTCTGATTTTAGTCCGAATGTAAACTGTTTTAAAACCTATTGAGTACTAAAATCCACATGCTTTTTGTGGGGGGCGGGGGGGGGGGGGGGGGGGGAAGTAATTCGGAAAATAATTCATTTCGATATCACGATATCACACGCATGCGACATAGTACATTTTTGCACATCTCCAAAATGGCTATTTTTCTGGCATAAATCTGTGATATTTTATTTATGCTGCAAAAATAGGCTGTGGGTACCCACAACCTATGTTTTGGGGCAGAAATAAGAAAAAATATGTATATCCCCGTCCACCCCAATTTTCTCTATATAAAGTGGGGTTTAGGGGATGTTAATTTCATGGACTTGCTCACGTGATGAATACCCCGTAATCCTCACTTTTCTCCATTTAAAGCGTGGTTTAACGGGGTGTTCCTTGCAGTACTTATTAACTTGCTGCAAACACTAGAGGCGAGGTTCATTTTATTTTACAGAAAATTCCGGAAGTCCGTGTGGAATCTGTTGAGACATGGCAATCTACGGCGATCGTTACGGATGTCTTTCACAGGGCACAACACAGCAACGAGAACTACATCACAATAATGAGCCATTCTAATTGAGCATTACGAAAACACGCCTATTCAAATATATTGGTAAAATTTTACCATCAACAAATGAACATTTTCAGATAAAAATCCTAATATTTTTCATATTTCTGCTCAAACATAGATTGTGGGTACTCGTTAGAACCGCATCGGCGATGTTTTCTATGTTTTTAACAGTAATAAGAAAAATATTGTATACCTTTGTAAACACCAGTTTTACTTATATAAGTGGGGTTTAAGGGGGTCAAAATTATATAGACTGTTTTTTCGTGGTGAACATCTTGGATGCAAACGCAAAGAACATTGCTGGTTGCATAACACCACATTTTTAACCCGCGCAACCCCGCATTGAGTTGGGCATGATGAAAGGGATTAAATCTGTGACGGCCATCGCGGATACGCTTTCGTGAATCGCGGTGTTTCCGCGGCGTTACATGTACATGTATACAGGTATAAAATCGATTCTCCGCGTTACCTTCTTCATCTTTCTCAAAGGTAAACAAGACACACGCGGCAGACCCGCGGCGGATCCGCGGTGTGTTCGCCACGGCATTGTGATGACTGGCAATGGGACGTAGCGCAGGGTTATGCGCGAAAACGCGGCGGGCCAAACTAACTAGACATCTAGGTTGCGCGGGTTCTAATATATTTGCGACGGGTGTACTGCATAAAGAGTGGTTTTCAAGAGTATGCATTTAGTACATAATATATGATAAATGTTCTGTAAAAGGTAATCGTTTGAAATCAATAATTACATGTGCAACTTAGAACTGAAAACAGTAAAACATCACGATAACAAGTCCGTGAAACGAAGACCCCCCCTAAAACTAACTTTATATAGAACAAAATGGGGTTTACGTGGGTATACATTATCTGCTTCGTTTTGGCTCAAAAACATAGATTCTGGGTACTCGTTAGAACCGCCTCATTCAGGCGGTTCTAACGAGCACCCACAATCTATGTCGAGAGCAGAAATAATAAAGATGTTATCATTTTTACCTAATATTTACCATTTTCTGACACCATGTTGGATGCCATTATTTCTTACGGACATGTTTTCCTAATGTCTACATTTTTTTCTGGGCCAGACTAGCTACATGTAGATTTGGCCAATTTCCAAATTCCGCAGTCGAATTTCTCACAACACAGGGCTTGAAAATATAACGCAAAATATTATTAAGGCCTGGGAGACTTCTTCCCGTCGCCACACATTCCCTTAATATCAGTTATGGAGAAAATACATGTTCTATTAACTTTACGAAAACACTCCTATACAAATGCATTGTAAATGTTAAGGTCAAGAATACGTAAATGACGCCACCGCCAAATTTAACGCTCGTTGACCGACAACGTCATTGGATACCAAACAAAAAGTCATTATTTTTCTAGGAGAATTCTTCCCATCGCCCCACTTTCCCTAAATATCAGTTATGGAGAAAATACATGTTCTATTAACATTACGAAAACACTCCTATACGTATGCATTGTAAATGTTAGGGTCAAGAATATGTAAATGACGTCACCGCCAAATTTAACGCTCGTTGACCGGCAACGTCATTGAATACCAAACAAAACGTCATTATTTTTAAATGCAATACTGGCTGAATGATAAACGTCTCCAGTTGTTATTGCAAAAGCATAATGAAATGAACCGTTTACTGAAATCTTGCAAATAAATATAGGCCTAAAATGAACTGTATTATAAGAACATATTATATATGGGCCCCGTCAAACGATTTTGATATTTATCGCCTTTGCGAGCAGCGAAGGTTCAGGCGAGTCTGGGCATCCGCGCAGTCTCGCCAGAACCTTTGCTGCTCGCCCATACAAGCAGTGAATCAAGAGGAACCTTCAGACAGATAGCCATAACCCTGGCCCCTCTGAATGTCTGGGCATGCGCAGTTAAAATTTGTCATGACGGAATGCTCGAAGACACAAATTTGCTTGGCGGGGCTCATAAAGTATGCACCATCGATAACCCGAATCGTTTTGCAGTCTCCCGCACTTTATTCATAGCCTTCTTAGTTACTGTACCAAACAATCATACGGTAGAATTTGCGTTCCCCGGCAACTACTAAAGCATGCCGGGGCAAAACGGTGCGAGTCGGTCCGGCCATGCTTATAAACCCTATTGGTTTCATTGGGCGACAGGGCTTGAGATGTCATTTCATCTCAATGTCGGGTAAAAGTCCAACAAAATTGGAAGCAGCGTCTCCAAAATGACCTATACAGTGCTGACGGGACGTTAAACCTCAAATTAAACAAAACAAATCCCCGGCAACTACGTGTCGGTTGATATAACAGATCAAATCCACGGCATTCACAGCTCTGAAAAAATCTACCTGTAACAGAGTCAGTTGGAGTCTACATCAATCTAACTGCTATTTTGCTTAGTTTTACTTAAAGTTGTCTATTCAGTAGAATTCTTACTAAGCAAGGCTTTCCCACAGGCACCAGAATCTATGTTTGTGTTGAAAGTATTACCAGGAATTACCCCGAAATTACATGCGGGAAATGCCATAACTAGCGATTCGAAAATTAAAATTATATTGTACATGTATGTACATGTTTTTGCTAATGATGATGTCCAAGAAATTATGTTCTGGTCGATCTCTATGTTAGACTTTAGTTCCTAGTAACGTTGACATTAACCATCTGAAACATCGTTTATAAATTACGTCAAAATGTGCCAAGATAATAGACACCCTATACTTCTGTATGCAGCTATAGTTCATAAACTAACTTGGTAGTCAATGACTTGCTTCACCCCGTTCTAATTAAGAAAAAGATCAGTCAGCTCTAACTGTGATATGTTGAGTAATAAATCATAGTTTGGGGGCCAGTTATAAAGTAGACAAATCATGTGCGCGTAGCGCGCGTGATTTGTTTATTTACAACTGACCGACAAACTGTGATTTATTACTCAACAAATCACAGACTAGAGCAGATCTGTTACGAATCTAACGTGCTGAAAATCGGCAATAATGCTGTTGTTTCCTTCAAAATCTCACAACTTTTCGCCATTGTTAGAAGAAACCCCGCTAAAATTATCGACTGAAACACTTGCATTTATATCCTTTTCTAACGTTTTCGATGCGATAATATGACGTAACACCGTCTAACATCAAGGAAATAGACCAGTGACGTCATAAATTGCCAGTTTTTAATGACGTGAATCGCCACGCTCTTCCTTAGCGTGATTCGTTGTAGAATAAAACACAGTATTTTCCATTGTCTATATAGGCGCGCTGTATTAGAATACACGATAAATAGGACATAAAATGTCAGTTTTTAGAAAAATTCTATGGACCAGTTTATTTGCTATTGGCAAAAAGCTTGAAAAAATCATCAATTTTCGTCAGCTTCTCAATGCTTTCTATACAAATGGTTCTGGTTTTCATGCTGTTATGGTGTCTAAACGAACTCGTTAACCTATCTTTTTATTGCATGTTTCGATGTAGAAAGTGAAGTTGTACTCCCATGCAAAATTTATAAAAAAATCTACGGGAGATTCCATTTACGTATTCATGACTTTAAAGCCGGGTTTTTATTATATATTTGTTTTATCTTTTTTGTAGTATATTAAATGTTCATTGTTTCATATTTTATATTATACTGGTTTAAAATCTAGAGTAAATTTTGTATATATATTTTTTTCTATTTCACTTTTTTCATCTTTATTTCTCATAAACAAGTTTACTGCAGTCAAGTGCTATGTGCTTGAAAATGAACAAGAAATATGTTCTGTACACGTCGTCGTAATTATCCACGTTTAACATGCCACACGGGTAAAGCAGATTTCACATGTCGTGTATGTGTGTATTACGAGGTCCAAAAAATCTAATAATAATAAATCATCCGACACATGGTTTTCGAACCAGCCACTTCTTGGTCTGTTGAACGACCCGTCTACTCTCTCGGCCACGAAATCCACAAAGCTTTGGCGGACTATAAATAATCTTAAGTAAAAGCCATATCATATGAATATTCTAGTAAACTAATTATGACGTAACTGCCAGGAATTCCTTGTCGGACTATATATGGAGCAGGATAACAATGTTACCGATGTTGGATAAAGTTTTCTTTCTTATCTCTGAAGTTGTCATTGTCTGTACTAGCTTGTGGTGTTTTCATTTTTTCTACTTAACCCATATATGCCTAGCGGCCCTTTTCTGGGACATTGGCAAACAGTGTAGATCCAGATCAGACGCCGCAGAACGCGGCGTCTGATCTGGATCTGCACTGTTTGCTTGAGGAACATTCGTTTTTGTAAAATTTGCCACAAAGAAAACCAAACATGACACCCCTATAATTGGAAATGGACCACTCCAAAGTAACTAGGTGGAAGATTCTATTGTCATATATGGGTTAACATTTACTCAGCCTGTAGAACAAAAGTATTAGGAAATGAACTTCATTTCAATATTGTAATATATACTACTCAAAGTTTGATAGGGATCACATTTTTAATGCAAAATGCTTTTTGGATAAATTAACCAGCTGAATCCAAATTAGATACATAATGATAGAAAACATGTCCTTCACAAAAACTAGTGATTAATTTTGTCAACTGGCACTGCATTCAAGCGTGACAACAACAACCGTCTTGGCCCCCACAAAATTTGCAATAAACGTAGGGATTTGGACAATTGATTTTCCACAAATTTCCAAATGCGTTTAGATAAACGTGCCAAATTATGTGTATAGCGTCCAGGGGTATCAATTACAGCACGACATCGCCTGCGCATGCTCATAATCAGAGTCTGTATCCGGTTTTGTGGAATCAGCCCCCTTTCAGCAACCAATGCATCTTTGAGCTCCTGTAAAGTCCTTGGCTGCACAGGTCGCGCTGAAACAGCACGCTGTAGCATGCCCCACGCATGCTCAATTGGATTTAAGTCCGGTGATCGAGCAGGTCAGTCCATACAAACGATTGTCTCACGCTCCAGATAGGCATCCGTGGCTTGGGCATGTTGGGAACGGACATTATCGTCCATCAGAAAAAAGTCGGGCCAATAGCTCCGGCATATGGTCTCACAAACTGATCAAGAATCTTCGTTTTCAACGACGTACAAGTCAGTTTTACCGTTCACGCTTATCCCAGCCCAAACCATGGCTGATCCCTTTCCATAGCGATCATGCTTTGCCACATTCAAGTCATGGAATCGCTCTTTGGACACTCGCCGCACTACTTTACGTTTATCAATGAAGTCTAAACAGAATCTGGGCTCGTCAGTAAACAGTACTGTCGTCCAGCCACGAATCGTCGACCTGACGTGAGTTCTTGCAAAGTCCAACCGGTCTTGCACGTACTGTCTCGTCAACGGAATACGTACAGCAGGCCTCCTGGCATTAGGTACGAACTCGTGGAGCCTGTTTCTGAAAGCTTATTAGGTAGAATACGCCAGTTCCATTCCTAAACTCGTTATTCAAACGCCGTCGCGTTCAGGAACCGTTGACATCGAGACTGACTCAACAAAAACCGGTCCTGAAGTTTGAGTTTTAGCCTTTTCTCGACTCCCGCTGTGTCTGTGTGAAGGATTTCCGTGGGTAAGATGCCGACTCCTCATTCGGGAAACCACGCTCTGAGACACATTCAGAATCCCAGCAACACGGCGTTTAGAGACGCCAGATTCCAACATTCCGACGTCTCGGTTCATTTCCTCGGTGCTCGGATGGTTTCTTAACTGTTCCCTAGGCATTTTAGAGTTTCACAAACCAAATGAAATCCTTTTTACGCTTAGTAAAGGAACACTGGCATGTTTGATTTTCCTGTTGGAATGCAGTGTTACGCAAGCTTTTCCATCACGAAAACACACCTATATAATTTTGACCCCTTGAACCCCACTTTTATATAGTAAAACTGGGGTTTACAGGGGTAAATCTTATTTTTCTTATTTCTGCTCTAAAATAAAGATTGTGTGTACTCGTTGGAACCGAGGCGGTTGTAACGAGAACCCACAATCTATATTTTAAGCACAAATAAGAAAAATATCACAATTCTCTTCTTAAAATTTTCATATTTTTCGGCGACTAATTTGTATAGGCGTGTTTTCGTAACGTGGGGTGCATGCATTCATTTGCGAAGTGTGAGTAGTGTGCACTTTCAGGAGTACTGAATTGCACATGCGTTTGTGCTTAACATATTTATCAATATACGGAGTACAAATTCTGTCATGAAATTTTTAATTTTCAATGCAAAATTTGGTTTATCAAAAGTGATCCCTATCAAACTTTGAGTAGTATATATTTATATGTGCTTATATAGTTTTGTTTGTAACACTACGAATAAATACACTTAAACCCATACATATCTTGAACTATTGTATATATTCTGAAATGTACGCAACCCAGGAAGGGACATACGATTGTTTATTTAATATATTGTGCGCACAAGATTTTAAGTTGTGCGAACAAGATAAAATGTTGTGCGCACAAAATACGTGTAACTTGTGCGAATAACAGAATATAACTTGTGCGGACAACATAATATCTTGTGCACACAATATCTTGTTCAAACAATTAAATATCTTGTGCCCACAAGATATTAATTTGTTCGCACAACATATTATCTTGTTGGCACGGGCCCCAGCCCATAGGGGCTTGAAGAAATATATGGGCTGCATGATGCTTCCACGCAGAGCTGAATCCGGCCCGCACACTAGTACTGGTAAACCGCTTAGAGGATCTAAGCCTTCCAGGAACCGCAGTGCGAGGCGTACCGTCCATGCTAATAAACTCTATTGGTTTCATTGGGCGACAGGGCTTGAGATGTCATTTCATCTCAGTGTCGGGAAAAGTCCCACAAAATTGGAAGCAACGTCTCCAAAATTACATGTACATTGTTGACGGGGGCGTTAAACCTCAAATCAAACAAACAAAAATCTTCTGGGCACATTTTGTGTGGACAACATAATATCTTATGCGTCTTATAAAGTTGTGCGAACAAGATATTATCTTAATAGTATAATATGTTGTGCGCACACGATAGTATGTTGTCCGCACAAGATAATAAGTTGTGCGAACAAGATACATGTAATATGTTGTGTGGACAAGATATTATGTTATCTGCACAAGATCTATGTTATGCAAACAAGATAATATGTTGTGTGAATAAGATAATATGTTGTGCGAACAAGATAAAAACTTGTGTAAACAACATAATATATTTTGCGCACAAGTTATTATGTTGTTCGCACATGATACTATCTTGTGCGCACACGATATTATCTTGTTCGCACAACATATTAAATACATGTCCCTTCCTGGGTCCCATAGTAATGGTATTTGTCAGAAGCTTTTTGTGACACGTCATATAAATGATTTACCTTCTCCCATATATGACAATGACATCGTCCACCTAGTAAGACTGGAGTGGTCCATTTACAGTTATAGGGGTGTTTTGTTTGTTTGTCGCAAATAATGTTAATTGTATGTAAACAGCGTAGACCAAGATCAGATGCCGCATTCTGTGGCGTCTGATCTGGGTCTGAACTGTTTGCCAATGTTCCAAAACATGGCCGCTATGCTGTGACTGTTCCAAAACATGGCCGCTACGCCGTCAATGTTCCAAAACATGGCCGCTACGCATATATGGGTCAAGAAAGGACACGATTGAAAATATACTTAAAATGTAAATCAAAGCACTGAGAGTGCTGATGCCTGGTCGATTGTCTCTGTGTGTTGGTCGTAGAAATAGTCCCTGGCTCTGAGTTAAACTGTTTCATTTTACCCTAGAATTGTGGTTATTTTAGCAAATAATGTAGATCTTGATCAGACGCCGCATTCTGTTGCGTTCAGTCTGGGTCTACACTGTTTGCCAACTCCAAACTATGATTCCAAGTAACCCTCTTACGCAACATTCTGACCTCAGTCGCTGCGGCTATACAAGTCTTTGACACTGAAGAGCTTTTCTGCTTAGTAACTTTGGGTCGATTGACAAACGATCGACCTCAAAATAGCCGTCTTATTTGTTCCACTATGAAGTCAGAGTGTTGCAAACACGAAGACTGGTTTGGAAAACAATGTAGACTCAGATCAGACACCACAGAAAGCGGTGTCTGATCAGGGTCGACACTGTTTGTATTTGGTACATGTACAAGAATTTAAGGGTGTAGCGAAAGTGTCCAAGTCCTCGTTCATGACCAATTTCCAAGTGTTGTCGGTGCTTTGATTTATTTACCCTCAAGCCCTTTCATTCTTGAGTTTCTGGAGTACACTCGTCTGTCACTGAAGATTGGCACGTCAATTCTACTACACGTGAATAGCCGAATGGTGAGCATATAAGAATCGTATAGGGGTGTGAGGGGTGGATTGAAAAATCCGTTCCAAGGGTCACTGTCCGGCATCACGAGGCTTGCCGAGTGATGCCGGACAGTGATCCCGAGGGACGATTTTTTCTATCCGCCCCTCACACCCATATTGGATGCTTTTTCTTGCATACCTTCCATTTCTTAGCGCGGATTTTTAATGCTGGAGTCACTTTGGTTACCAACGTCCGCCATATTGTGTTGACACTGCAGGAATGTTTTAGTGACGTCACGTAACGTGCTGTGACGTCTACCTTAACGGCGACACATACGAGGTCGTAACCAACCAGTGCATTTATCAAATACGCGATTATATTCGATTTTGGGTCGGAACACCAGGGTCAGAACATAAATTTCTATCCCAGGGTAAAATCACGGATTTCCTTGTCTGGTGTGCTAGAAATTTATATCCCGATAAGATAGCTCATAGCCATCACATCAGGATCAACACTGTTTGCATAAGTATCTATCAGTCTATATCGTGTTGGAAGGTATATCAACATAGGGATAAATTGTACATTCTATGTAGGAATACTGTCATCTATTTCAAACATACACAGGCATACCGGCAACTTTTCAAACACTGAATTTCATCACGTGAACAAGTCCGTGAAATGAACACCCCCTTAAACCCCACTTTATATTGAAAAAACTGGGGTTTACGGGGGTATACACCATTAGTCTTATTTCTGCTCCAAGACCTAGGTTGTGGGTACTCGTTAGAACCGCCTCATTGAGGCGGTTCTAACGAGCACCCAAAACCTATGTTTGCAGGATAAATAAGAAAAAATATAACGAATTTTCAACAGAAAAGTAGCCATTTTTGGAGATAAGAAAAATGCACTATGTCACTATGTAATGTTTATTTTAAAGACATTTCCACAGCAGTTGGCTGAACTGATCTCGGTACAGACAACATGCTGACCTACATATAGCAGCGATTAATTGCTATTAATAACCATAATCTTGATCGATAAAAATAGTGCGATTATATTCTATTAATAACCATAACCGTGGTTTTTCAAAATCAGTGATTGTCACGTGGACAACAGCATTAATTCTGCCCATTATAACTTTGGTTCGATTGTTTTACAATCGACCCAAGAAGGCACATATCATACAAAGGTATAAGATAAGTGTGCGCTGTGCTCACCCAGCATACGATACCATTCCGCTCCTTGCTCAGACCGCGTAGCTGCTCAAACTTGTTTGTTTGTTTGATTTGAGGTTTAACGTCCCCGTCAACACTGTAAAGGTCATTTTGGAGACGTTGTTTCCAATTTTGTTGTACTTTTACCCGACACTGAGATGAAATGACATCTCAAGCCCTGTAACTGCTCAACATTACGAAAACACGCCTATACAAACACATTGGAAAATATACCAGCGAAAAAATGAAAATTTTAAGATGTAGATTTTTCTTATTTCTGCTCAACATAAAGACTGTGGGTACTCGTTAGAACCGCCTCATCGAGACGGTTCTAACGAGTACCCACAATCTATTTTTAGAGTAGAAATAAGAAAAATAATGTTTACCCCTGTAAACCCCAGTTTTACTATATAAAAGTGGGGTTCAAGGGAGTAAAAAATATATAGGCGTGTTTTCGTGATGATAACTCATCTCAATTTCATTATGAGTGAGTGAGTGAGTGAGTTTTAGTTTTACGTCCCACCAGCAGCTAAGGTCATACGGAGACGGGACCTCGGTTTAAAGACTCATCCGAAAGTCTGGAGAAGCCCGGGATCGATCCTGCGATCCCTGGTTTACAAGGCGAGTAGCGTAACCACTGCACCACGGAGGCTTCTAATTTCATTATGAAAACACGCCTATACCAATCGTACATTTTAAACTTTACCGCCAGAAAAAAAAACACGCGCATTTTTAGATGAAAAATTGTGATATTTTACTTATTTCTGCTAAAAATATGGATTGTGGGTACTCGTTAGGACCGCCTCATACATCACGAAAACACGCCTGTATAATTTTAACCCCCCTTGAACCCCACTTTTATATAGTAAAACTGGGGTTCCCGGGGGTATACCTTATTTTTCTTATTTCTGCTCTAAAATATAGATTGTGGGTACTCGTTATAACCACCTCGATGATGCGGTTCTAACGAGTGCCCACAATCTATATTTTGAGCAGAAATAAGAAAAATATCACAATTTTTCATCATAAAATTTTCATTTTTTTTTTTTTTTTTTTTTTGGCGGCGGTAAAATTTGCAATGTATTTGTATAGGCATATTTTCGTAATGAGATGCGGTTCTACCGATTATTCACGATCTAAAATCTATATTTTAGAGCAAAAATAAGAAAAATAACGTTTACCACTGTATACCTCAGTTTTACTATACAAACGTGGGGTTCAAGAGGGTCAGAGTTATATAGGCGTGCTTTCGGGATGTGGTCAGAACGCATGTACAAAATGAAACTGGATTGGTAATATAGCTGGTTCAATTTGACATGAGACTGACCAATATTCAAATAATAAATAAGTCCCTGTTGTAGGTCGGTTTTCATAAATTTCTCGTGAATTTTCGGCACCTCGTGAACGGCGACCAATTTACTGCCTCCCATGTATTGAAAAACAACATCGACCTATTCGGAAGACGGCGAAGCTAAATATATGCATTCAGTCGGGTGTGAAATTATGGTAATTATAGAGGTCACCAGTCACATGTCAAATTGTTCGAACTATACATATAACTAAACAATGCAGTGATATAGCTGTCGTTCATCGCGATACAAATGCGGCCGAAAGATATTTTTGAAAAGATTGTTTCACCTGTGGACGTATCGAATCCCCTTAAGAAATTTTGAAATGGATTCCTAAAATCGACATACTTTCACGAACTGATAACGTACGGACCGTCTAAAGTTATATTACATTGCCCGCAAAACGATCGCATGCCATGCAAAAGTACATAAGAATGATCACTCGTGATCATTTCATGAAACTTTGAATCGGGCTTTCAGCGAACTTCGAGCATTTCTAATGGAGTAGTTACAAATCTGAGAGCCTCGTTATGACACAACCTGCTTCCGATATTTGTGGACAATAAAGTTCAGATCATTCTCCGCGTCCTTGCAGTCTGATCAGTTTCTTTGTGTACAATATCTCTTGTTTCTATATCTATAAGTTTCACCCTTGACCTGCTGAGACCGGATATGTCTTATCTTTCAAACAATGTAGATCCAGATCAGATTACTTCTGAAGAAGCCATCTGATCAAGACCTACATTGTTTGGCATTCAAATTGTGATTTTTTTTTCAATAATTTGCCTCAAACAATCCGATTGATTGATAATCAGTGATGGGTGTGGCATTATAAGAATCTTATATGGGTGTGAGGGGTGGATATGAAAAATCCGCCCCAAGGGTCACTGTCCGGCATCACGAGGCTTGCCGAGTGATGCCGGACAGTGATCCCGAGGGACGGATTTTTATATCCACCCCTCACACCCATATTGGATTCTTTTTCTTGCATACCTTCCATTTCTTAGCGCGGAATTTCAATGCTGCAGTCACTTCGGTTACCAACGTCCGCCATATTGTGTTGACACTGCAGGAATGTAAAGTGACGTCACGGATCGTGCATGACGTCAACCTTAACGACGGCGCACACAAGGTCGTAATCAACCAGTGCATTTATCAAACACGCGATTATATTCGATTTGGGGTCGGAACACCAGGGTCAGAACATAAATTTCTATCCCAGGGTAAAATCGCGGATTTCCTTGTCTGGTGTGCAAGAAATTTAAATATTCGGCAGGTCAAGGGTTAAGATCGTTGAAAGTCTGTGCATCTGTTACACATTACGACAACACACCCATGTGACATAGTGCATTCTTTAATGCATGTATCTCCAAAATGGGCGGCCCCCACCCATCGGGGCTTGAAGAAATAGATTGGCTGCATGATGTTTCCACGCAGAGCTGAAACCGATGGCACAAGGGTACTTGTAAAACGCTTAGAGGATCTAAGCCTGCCCAGGCAAAGCGGTGTGAGTCGGACCGTCAATGCTTATAAACCCTATTGGTTTCATTGGGCGACAGGGCTTGAGATGTCATTTTATCTAGATGTCGGGTAAAAGTCCAACACATTTGGAAGCAACGTGTCCAAAATGACATAAACAGTGTTGACGGGGGCGTTAAACGTCAAATCAAACAAACAAACAAATCTCCAAAATGTTTATTTTTCTTATGATAATCTGTGATATATTTTCTTATTTATACTGCAAACATAGGTTGTTGGTACTCGTTGGAATCGCCTCATTAAGGCTGTTCTAACGAGTACCCAAAAACTATGCCTTGGGGCAGAAATAACAAAACTAATGTATGGCCCTGTAAACCACAGTTTCCTTCATATACATTGGGGTTATGATGGCCGTTCATTACACAGACATGATGATGTTACATAATATCAATTAATGAATATTTCGGCCCCCGCCCATCGGGGCTTGAAGTAATAGATGGGCTGCACGATGCTTCCACGCAGAGCTGAAACCGACTGCACACGAGTATTGGTAAACCGCTTAGAGTAGCTAAGCCTGCCCAGGCAAAGCGGTGCGAGTCGGTCCGTCCATGCTTATAAACCCTATTGGTTTCACTGGGCGACAGGGCTTGAGAAGTCATTTTATCTCAATATCGGGTAAAAGTCACCCAAAATTGGAAGCAATGTCTCCAAAATGACCTATACAGTGTTGACGGGGACCTTAAACCTTAAATCAAACAAACAAACAATGAATTATATTGAAAACCTCAGTTTATATAGAGAAAAGAGGGTTTTGCAAGGGTTTACTCGTACATTATAAAATTAACCTTTATTGCTGCTCGAACAAATACATTACACCACGAAAACACGCCTATATAATTTTGATCCCCTTTAACCCCACTTGTACAGTATATAGTAAAACCTGAATTTTCAGGGGTTAACATTATTTTTTCTTTTTTTGCTCAAAAACATTATTTTTTCTTATTTCGCTCAAAAACATAGATTGTGGCCGAGACGGTTTTATCGAGTCCCCACAATCTATGTTTTGAGCAAAAATAAGAAAAATACCAGATTTTTATCTGGAAATTTTCCACAAGTTTTGGGTGGCAAAATCTTCCAATACATTTGTATTGGCCTGTTTTCGCAACGGTAGGTACTCGTAAGAATGGTTTGTTACAACGCACAATGAAGTATGTAGTAATTTCTTCATTTTGATTTTCTTATTTCATTATGCGTTGGCGTAGTCGACGCGAAATGAAGTAAACATTATTTCATTTCGCGTTGATATGCACCATATCGACGCAAAATGAAGTAATGATGGAAGAACATAGCTGTCTACGAAAGGAGACCAAAGACTTAGGAAGCAATACAGGTAAATTCCAATATAAAGGCCACATTTGAGACAGTTCAAAAGTGGTCTTTAAGACCACATTTGAACAGTCCCAAAGATGGTCTTCCACAAGCGCACACTGAATGTCGCAATCACAAAGAAAATGTAACTTTAACCTTCAAAATATGCTTTAAAAACAAAATTTGTCTTAATTTTAGGTGGCGGAATTGCACTGTATTTGATTATGTTAGTAGAGTTACAACTGAACCCCCTACGGTATTTTGGTCTCATGTCTGATGTTTTTCCCTCATTTGTGTTTTAAAGCTCAACACATGATCATGTAGTGCACACAATAGTTGGGGTGGGAGACCATATTGGCTTGGAACAGTCCATAGCCCAGTTGTTTGTCCATCTATGCATCTTAAAATGAGCGCGAGTGCATATAAACCATTTTGGGTTTAATTCGACGGCAGGGATTGAGATGTCATTTAATCTCAATGTCGGATAAAAGTCCAACAAAATTGGAAGCAACGTCTCCAAAATGACCTAAATAGTGTTGACGGTGACGTTAAACCTCAAATCAAACAAACAAACTGTCGACGCATAATGAAGTAAAATTAAGTATGCCACCTATCACCGCAAAATGAAATATTTCTTTCATTTTGCGTAAACCTCTTAGTTTCGACGCATAATGAAGTAAAAACTACATTTTATTTCATTTCGCATCGACTATGCCAACGCATAATGAAGTAAAAATTTCAAAATGAAGAAATACTATATTACTTCATTATGCGTTGTAACAATGGCTTCATAACATAGGTAGAACCCCCTCACATTACCGTAACACATCCGTGTGACTTAGTCATTCTTATTTCCAAAATGGTTACTTTTCTGATGAAAATTTGTAATACTATAATTTTCTTATTTATGGTCAAAAATAGATTGAGGGTAATTTTTAGATCCGCCTCATTGAGGAGGATCTAACGAGTACTTTCAACCTTTGTCTTGGAGCAGAATTTAAACAAAATATTGTATACCCTTGCAAAACTCAGTTTTCTGTTCATAAATTTGGGTTTAGACTTGTTATCGTGAATCGTGAGGCGGTTCTGACAAATAACAACTAGCAGAAACAAGCAAATATTAAACATATTCGCGAAAAGTATTTACTGAGCAGACTGATACATGTAGCAAGCCCAGAAGACAGTTTTATTGTGACAGTGTCCATATACATGTAACTAGCACCCAATTACTATTTGGTCACGATCGGGGCTTAGAGATTGCGCTGCAGCATTGCGAACACACGCCTTTTCAAATATTTTGAAAAAAAATACCCCCAAAATATGAAATTTTTCAGATAAAAAATATCTGATATTTTTCAAATTTCAGTTCAAATCATGGATTGTGTGAAATAGTTAGAACCGCACCGGCGAAGCGGTCCTAATCGCTTAAAAAGGTGTAAACCTGCCCAGGAAATGTGGTGTGAGTCAAACTGTTTCTTAAACCTTCACGGTTTCTTTGGGTGGTAGGGCTTGAGATGTCATTTCATCGCGATGTCGGGTAAAAGTCCCATTAAATCGGAACCAATGTCAGACCGTCACTCTCCAGAAATACATCAAGTGAAATGAAGGCCCCCCTAAACCCCAACTGATATAGAGAAAACTTGGGTTTATGGGGTAAACATTATTTTCCGTATTTCTGCTCCAAGACATAGTTTGTGGATACTCTTTAGAACCGCCTCCATGAGGCGGTTCTAACGAGCACCCACAACCTATGTTTGAAGTACAAATAAGAAAAATATGACAGCTTCTAAACAGGAAAGTAGCCATGTTGGAGATGTGAAAAATGCACTATGTCGCACGGGTGTATTCTCGTAATGCCTAAATATTGTTGACGGGTACTTAAAACCTGAACAGCCTCGATGTCAGCATCGATAGCGCAGTGGTTAACGCGTTCGATTTATGATCGAGAGGTTGTGCGTTCGAATCCGGCCACCGGTATCGAGGTATGTCCCTGGGCAAGACACGTTATGACACTGCTCTACTCCACCAAGGTGTAAATGGGTAGCAGTGGTGTAAAAGCCACTGCCACTCTCTCTCTCGCGCGCGTGAAAACACCCGGAATGAGTGTTCGAGAGCGATTCAATAAGCCTGAAGGTTTCATCGCAATCGAACTAAAATAAATTAGTATACTAAAACCTGAACACAAACAAAACCTTTAAAAAATAAGCATTGAAATCTCACAATGGCGTTACATTACGGACAACTACGGGTACATTAAGAAGTCTCCGTGGAGTACATTTGTAGTGGTCGAGCTACGCCCTTTATGAACCAGGGGTCGAAAGTTCGATCTCGTGCTACTCCAGACCTTCGGGATCATCACGAAAAGACGCCTATATAATTCTGACCCCTTGAACCCCACTTTTATAAGTAAAACTGATGTTTACATGGGTAAACCATAGTTTTCTTAATACTACTCCAAAATAGAGATTATGGGAAATCGTTACAAGTGCCTCGATTAGGCGGTTCGCCTTGACAACGTGGCTCTTGTACATGTACTGACAGAGGTGAACAGGGGCAGTGCGTCTAAAATAATACTACAAATCTCAACATGCACTAGACTTTAGTGCGGACATGACAGTCACTACGGAACTGATCATACTTCTAAACTTTAGATTATGGTGTCACAAACTGACAATGACAGAAAAACATTTGGTCATTTATAACTCGAAATGAGTGGAGGTACATGCATCAAGTCAATTATTTGTCACTCTCAGGGGACCAATAACCAATAAGGTTAACCAATAACCAATAAGGGGAACTTCTCTGTCAGAATTGCCCTTACAACAAGTCAGCAGTACAAAAATACCTGGCAGATTTTCCTGCCATTGTTCAAAGGGAGACAACTTTTAGGATTTCCTGTTCGCTTTTCTATAAGCACTGTCCCACTTAAAAGGGGTCTACTCTTAAACGAGCAAATTCTTTCCTTTAAGAGTTGACCCCTCCCTATTGACATGGGAGACAAAATACTTCTACAGGAATTGCCTCCCCTGAAGGTGTATCCATTCCCCTTAATAGATTTTTGGGTGTTGTGTCCTCTGAAATGACATCAGAATGAGTTTGTTTAAAAGAAAGTCTATCGGATATTGACATGCGTAGTACATGTATCATATTCATTAAACGATACGAAAACCTACCTTTAACCCTTATCCTGCTGTTCATGACAATCCCTACCTTTGAAAACAGTGTAGAACCAGATCAGATGGCTTCTTTAGAAGCCATCTGATCAGGATCTACACTGTTTGTCATTCAGGTTTTGAATTGAATGAAAACATTATATCATATAATCTGATTGGCTGATAGTAAGAAATGGGTGTGGCTTATTCAAATATGCAGCAGGATAAGGGTTAAGTGCATGTAGATATGATGATAATGAGCAGACGTAGCCGGTACGTAGTCTAATGAGAGCCAACTATCATTATGCTGGCATTTACCACAATGCACTGGTCGGAATGTGATGGAATGCTGGCATTTATCACACTCACCACCTGACCGCACTGGACGAAATGTAATGAAATGTTAGCTGGTCTGAGCCTTCCCTGGCCATACACTGCACTGGTCGGAATGTAATGAAATACTGGCATTTATCATACTCACCACCTGACCGCACTGGACGAAATGTAATGAAATGTTAGCTGGTCTGAGCCTTCCCTGGCCATACACTGCACTGGTCGGAATGTAATGAAATACTGGCATTTATCACACTCGCCACCCGACCGCACAGGACGGAATGTTATGAAATGTTAGCTCGTCTGAGCCTTCCCTGGCCATACACTGCACTGGTAGGAATGTAATGAAATGCTGGCATTTTTCACACTCACCACCTGACCGCACAGGACGGAATGTTATGAAATGTTAGCTCGTCTGAGCCTTCCCTGGCTATACACTGCACTGGTAGGAATGTAATGAAATACTGGCATTTATCACACTCACCACCTGACCGCACAGGACGGAATGTAATGAAATGTTAGCTCGTCTGAGCCTTCCCTGGCCATACACTGCACTGGTAGGAATGTAATGAAATACTGGCATTTATCACACTCACCACCTGACCGCACAGGACGGAATGTAATGAAATGTTAGCTGGTCTGAGCTTTCCCTGGCCATACACTGCACTGGTAGGAATGTAATGAAATACTGGCATTTATCACACTCACCACCTGACCGCACAGGACGGAATGTAATGAAATGTTAGCTGGTCTGAGCTTTCCCCGACCATACACATAAGAGAGATGGTCGTTAATCATATTGATCTTACCAAGCGAAAATGAGTCTTCTGCCATGCTTGCACAGGAGCGATAAAATCACATTACAATGACACACCCGTGCGTCATAGTGCATTTTACATATCTCCAAATTGGCTACTTTTTTCTAATGAGGATCCGTGAATTTTTTTTCTTTTTATACTGCAATCATGTGTTGTGATTGCTCGCTCTATGTCTTGGAACAGAAATAAAAACAAAATAATGTATACCCCTGGTTGATTTTTTTGTTTTTCGGCCCTTTCAAGATTATTTAACCCATATCGAGCCGACAATTAATCAGAGGTGGGCGAAAATCGGAGTACCCAGAGAAAAACCACCTGACCTTCCGTTGCAGAACTTGGCGTCTCACATGTGACCCGGGCCAGGCTCGAACCACAGCGGTGAAACCTAATGATTAAGAGTCAGTGCTCTTAACCACTAGGCCACGGAGGCCCGTTAATGTATACCCCTGTAAACTCTAGTTTTCTCTATATAAAGAGAGGTTTAGAGGGGTTTTCATTTCACGGATGATGTGTCACGACACATGCTTGAAGAACTGGGATTCATATAGCGCACCGCAAAGACACTGGTCAGCTGATCAGTGTTTTGTTTTCCTTGCATATCCATTATGGCAACACATCCATGCTTCATAGTGAATTTTTCGTTCGAATGAGTACCCACAATCTATGTCTTGTAACAGAACTAAGAATATAAGAATCTTATATGGGTGTGAGGGGTGGATGGAAAAATTCGTCCCAAGGGTCACTGTCCGGCATCACGAGGCTTGCCGTCGGACCGTCCATGCTTATAAACCCTTTTGGTTACATTGGGCGACAGGGCTTGAGATGTCATTGCATCTCAATGTCTGGTAAAAGCCACACAAAATTGGAAGCACCGTCTCCAAAAAGACCTATACTGTGATGACGGGGATAATCCAAACAAACAAAATCTATACAATGTATTTGCAAATTTTACGACCGAAACAACGAAAGTACAAGACGAATAACTGTAATGTTTTTCTTATCTCTGCTCAAAATATAGATTGAGGGTACTCGTTAGAACCGCCTTATTGAGGCGGTTCTAGCGAGTACCCACAATCTATATATAGACCAGATATAAGAAAAATAAGGTATATGTATACCGCTGTAAACCCCAGATTTACTATATAAAAGTGGGGTTCAAGGGGGTCAATATTATTTGTACGTGTTTTTGTGATGAACCCCTGTTTTCTGTATATTAAGTGGGGTTTAGAGAGGTGTTCATTTCACGGATTTATTGCTCATATAGCGCACCGAAAAGACACTGATCAGGTGATCAGTGTGTGTGTGTGTCTTCCTTGCATGTCCGCACGCACCTTCTTGACACTCGCGGCTCATATGACGTATGTATGTATATTATAACAAAAATGTGTTTTATTTTTCATGCTGACCCGAATACATGTACATGTACACTATAGTTGGTCAACATAACTGTGAGTTTTTGTACTTTGATTTTTTTCGGTTTCGGATTATAGTTGTACATGTTGGTTTGCATATTTTCTTTCTATAGTATTGGAATGTAACCGAGCAAACAAATGTTTAAAACAGTAAAATCACACTATTAAGACCAATTGTGGGTCTGTCTGAAATTGTCAGGTTTTTTGGATGGTCTTAAAAAGGAATCATTACACCAACACGCCGTGTGACATGGTGCATTTTTTTCATATCTCCAAAATGGCTACTTTTCTGATGAAAATCCATGATATTTTTCTTATTTACACTGCAAATATAGGTTGTGGGTGCTCGTTAGAACCGCCTTAATGAGGTTGTTCCGCCTCAATGAGGCGGTTCTAACGAGTACCCACAACCTATGTCTTGGAGCAGAAATAAGGAAAAAATAATGTATACTCCCGCAAACCCCAGTGTTATCTATATAAAGTGGGGTTCAGGGGGCTGTTCTTTACACGGGCGTGTTTACATGATGAAGACCATTTGTGGGTCTGTCTGAAATTGTCTAGTTTGTGGGCTGGTCTTAAAAATGAATACAAACTGAAAAGAAAACAATATTTTTATTGGTGGATACTAAGTCACTGGTATTTACATGTAGTAGATTACGTCGTGTCTTTTGTTTTTGTTTGATTTGAGGTTTAACGTCCCCGTCAACACTGTAAAGGTCATTTTGGAGACGTTGTTTCCAATTTTGTGGGGCTTTAACCGGAAATTGAGATGTAAAGACATCTCAAGCCCTATCGCTCAATGAAACCAATAGGGTTTATACGCATGGACGGTCCGACTCGCATCGCTTTGCCTGGGCAGGCTTAGATCCTCAAAGCGGTTCACAAGTACTTGTGTGCGGTCGGTTTCAGCTCTGCGTGGAAGCATCATGCAGCCCATCTATTTCTTCAAGTCCCTTTGGGCGGGGGCTGTTCTTTGCTTATTTATACTCCAAACATAGGTTGTGGGTGCTCGATAGAACCGCCTCACTAAGTACCCACAACCTATGTCTTTGAGCCGAAATAAGCCAAATATACCCATGTTATCTCCAGTTTTCGCTGTATAAAGTTGGGTTTTGAGGGTTATTCATTTCACGGGCTTGTTAACATGATAAAATCTTCATATGATAAAAAAAATGTATTGTACATTATGCCCATAACATATTAAATTAAAAAAAAAAAAAAACTCACCGAGCCGGTCTCGGTAGCTCAATCGGATGCGCGTCTGACTGGTGAACAGGAGGACGCGGGTTCGATACATACCGGGGTCGGCAACATTATTTCGTGGAGATCGATCATTAAATCTTTTCAACGGTCATTCTCTCCCTTCCGTTGATTCAAGAAGGGCAGTTGTCGGTTTCTGGGAAAGAATGTGCACTGTACTGGTTAATCGCTTACGTATAGGCTTGCCCAGGAAAAGTGTGGATAGTTAAACTGACCGGCGCAAAAATGGCCTAAAAAGTGTTGACTAGGCTGTTAAACTCAAATACAAACAAACAAATAAAAAAAACTCACCTAAGTTTCTTTCCACAAATTTCATATAAATGACTACTCACGTAAGATCTTCCATTTACTACATGGTATTCATGTTACATGTTATAGCGGGACATTACTGCACATCATGTGAACAAAGATAACCAGGGTTTACGGGGATAAACATTATTTCTCTTTTTTTTCCAGCTCCAAGCCCATCTGAAAATTTTCTCTCTTTTTTTTTTTTTTTTTTTTTTTGACGAAAAAGCTATAATGTATTTGAATAGGCGTGTTATCGTAATGTCAATGAGGCGGTTCTAAGGAGCACCCACAACCTATGTTTGCAGTATATGAAAAATATCATGGATTTTCATGAGAAACGTAGCCATTTGGGAGATGAGAGAAATGCACTATGTCGCACGGGTGCGTTATCTTAATGTGTTTTACTCTTTAAGGGCCATGTATACACCTTCGGGGGAGACAGATATTTTTAAATAATTTGTCTCCCCCTATCAATAGTGACTTTGTCGTAAAGGGAAGAATTATTTCCCTTCACGAAAACACACCTATATAATTCTGACACCCTGGAACCTCACTTTTTTATAGTAAAACTGGGGTTTACAGGGGTAAACCTTATTTTTCTTATCTCTGCTCTAAAATATAGATTGTGGTAGTCGTTAGAACCGCATCATCAAGGCGGTTCTAACGAGTATCCACAATGTGTATTTTGAGCAGAAATAAGAAAAAATATCACAATTTTTCATCTAAAAATTTCGATTTTCGGAGGTAAAGTTTACCATGTTTTTGTATAGGCGTCTTTTCGTACTGGGGTCTATATTTACAGGAATGGAGACGCCAAGTTCTGCAACGGAAGGTCAGGTGGTTTTTCTCCGGGTACTCCGGTTTTCGTCAACCTCTGATTAACGATCGGCTGGATATGAGTGAAATAATATTGAAAGGGCCGTAAAACCAAACAAAAGAAATTACAGGAATGGGAATAGGAAGCCAAATTTTTCATCACGATAACACATACGCGCGGCGTGGTGCATTCTTACAAATCTCCAAAACGGTTTTCACGAAAACACGCCCCGTCCCCGCCCATAGGGGCTTGAAGAAATATATGGGCTGCACGATGCTTCCACGCAGAGCTGAATCCGGCCCGCACACTAGTACTGGTAAACCGCTTGGAGGATCTAAGCCTGTCCAGGAACCGCGGTGCGAGGCGGGCCGTCCATGCTAATAAACCTTATTGGTTTCATTGGGTGACAGGGCTTGAGATGTCATTTCATCTCAATGTCGGGTAAAAAACCCACAAAATTGGAAGCAACGTCTCCAAAATGACCTTTACAGTGTTGACGGGGACGTGTTTAACGCTCAAATCAAACAAACAAAACGAAAACACGCCTATTCAAATACAGTAAAATTCCGCTATTAAGACCGCCTAACTCTAAGACCAATTCTGCTTTAAAAAGCTTATTTAGAAAGTTGTGGTTATTCTATCTCCGTATTTTCTGCATACAGTGTCCTTTGGTCAGTGACCACCTTTGGGACTATTCAAAAGTGGTCTTAAAGACCGCTTTTGAACAGTCCCAAAGGTGGTCTTAATATAGAAATTTTACTGTACATTGTAAGCTTTACCGCCGAAAAGTGAAAATTTATCTATAAGAATCGAGATATTTTTCTTATTTCTGCTCAAAATCTAGATTGTGAGTACTCGTTAGAACCGCCTCGATGAGGCAGTTCTAACGGGTACCCACAATCTATGTTTTGAGCAGAAATAAGAAAAATAAGGTTGACCCCAGTAAACCCCAGTTTTACTACATACAAGTGGGGTTCAGAGGGGTCAAAATTATACAGGCGTCTTTTCGTGATGTCAACTGATGAAAAAATGTGATATTAAATAATAGGTCGTGTTTGTTTGTTTTTGTTTGTTTGTTTTGATGTTTAACGTCCCCGCAAACACTGTTTAGGTCATTTTGGAGACGTTGCTTCCAATTTTGTGGGACTTTAACCCGACATAGAGATGAAATGACATCTCAATCCCTGCCTCCCAATGAAACCAATAGGATTTATAAGCATGGACGGGCCGACTCGCAGCAGTTTTCCTGGGAAGGCTTAGACTAATGTGCGGTCGGTATCAGCTCTGCGTGGAAGCATCGTGCAGTCCAATCTGTTTCTCCAAGTAACGATGGGCGGGGGCGGAGTGTGTGTTTGTTGGAACCACCTCATAGAGGCAGTTCTAACGCGTACCAACAACCTATTTCTCGGAGTAAAAATAGCAAATAGTGTATACATGTATGCATGTACTCATGTAAACCATAAAGTGGGGATAACTGAGGGGTAGCCATTACATGGACTTGTTAATCTGATGTGGCGTGTCTCACTTGTAACAAAAAAGATCAAAAAAATAATAAAACACGTTTTAATTTCTTACAATATAGAATATTAATAAAACATACTATTCTGTTAAACCGTGACTGTTTTCGCCAGACATGAAAACGCTGTGTATTTTTGCAATATGTGTCGTCCACATGGTCGCCAGCAATTCTGTCCAAATTCAGCAGATATGGGAGAGAAGTGAAGCGGGCAGTGGGCTTACAAAAGAAGGTATGTACAGTAGAACTTCGATGGCTCGAACACCGATGGCTCGTTTACCATGGATGTGTCGAACCCATTCTTGAGCCCCTAGCGAAATCCTCTACATAAGAAATAGTGGGGCATAATTAAGGAGATTTTAATTTTTTATCTTGCAAATGTATGCTGTGTGTACTCATTAGAATCGCCTCATCGAAACGATTCTAATGAGTATACACAGCATACATTTTCATTATAGAACGCGGAAAAGATGTCTAAAAGTATCTCGTTATGCCTCCCGACAATAACCTCAGTGGCTCGAACTACCCCTGTCTCGAACAGATTCTCGAGGTCCCAAAGGTGTTCGAGCCATTGAAGTTCGACTGTACTTATTATGGTTTGGATAGAATTTTTTCCGTTTTACATGTACATGTTTTATGCAGTAACGCACATTTTAACAGAGAAAAGTACACCCCTGTTCACATTATCTAGAGAAACGTGGAGTTTACGCACACTGCTCCCCGCCCATCGGGGCTTGAAGAAATAGATGGGCTGCTGCATGATGCTTCCACGCAGAGCTGAAACCAACCGCACACGAGTACTGGTAAACCGCTTAGAGGATCTAAGCCCGACCCAGGCCAAGCGTTGCGAGTCTGGCCGTCCATGCTTATAAACCCTATTGGTTTCATTGGACGACAGGGCTTGAGATGCATTTCACCTCAATGTCGGGTAAAAGTCCCACAAAATTGGAAGCAACGTCTCCAAAATGACATAGACAGTGTTGACGGGGTCGTTAAACCTCATATCAAACAAACAAAGTAACAATTTACAGTAGAACTTCAATGACTCGAGCTCCGACGGCTCATTTACCATTGCCGATTCGAATCCATTTTTAGTCACTACATGTAAGACTAGGTAATTTTTCCGAAAGCTACAGATGGGAACACCTGGCAGATTTTGCAGCCATTTTTCAAAGGGGACAACTTTTGGGACTTCCTGTTCAGTTTTCTAAAAACTCTGTCCAATGGAAAGAGGGGTCTACCCTTAAAGGAAAGAATTTTGCTTCTCAGGAGCAAATTCTTGCCTTTGAGAGTTGACCCTTATTTATATGGGAGACAAAAATACTGTTGCAAGAGTTGCCACCCCTGAAGGTGTACCATTTCCCTTAAGAAAATTTCCTTGTTTTATCTTGAAAGTTGTTTGTTTGTTTGATTTGGGTTTAACTTTCCCGTCAAAACTATTAGGTCATTTTGGAGACGTTGCTTCCAATTTTGAGGGTTTTTACTTGACCTTGAGATGAAATGATATATCAATCCCTGCCAACCAATGAAATCAAATATGGCTTATATGCACTGCACGGTCGGACTCGCACCACTTTGCCTGGGTAGGCTTAGTCCATCTAAGTGATTTACCAGTACTCATGTGCGGTCAGTTTCAGCTCTGCGTGGAAGCATCGAGCCGCCCATCTATTTCTCCAAGCCATTGTATGAACATCGATAAGAGGATTCTAATGTAACTTGAATTGAGGTTTTACGTCCCCGTCAATACTATTTAGGTCATTCTGAAGACGTTTTCTATGATGTGGGACATATCGTCCGATACTAAGATGAAATGACATCTCAACCCTGCCATCCAAACAAACCGAAATGGTTAATATGGGCCCCGCCAAGCGATTTTGGTACTTATCGCCTATGCGAGCAGCGAAGGTTCAGGCGAGCCTGCGCATCCGCGCAGTCTCGCCAGAACCTTCGCTGCTCGCTCATACAAGCAATGAATCAAGAGGAACCTTCAGACAGAAAGCCATATCCCTGGCCCCTCTGAATGGCTGGGCATGCGCAGTTAAAATTTGTCATGACGGAATGCTCGAAGACCCAAATTCGCTTGGCGGGGCTCATATGTAGGGACGTTCCGACTTGCAGTACTCATGCTAGGTCGGTTTTATCTCTGCGTGGAAGCATCATGCAGCCCAATCTATTTCTCCAAGGCCTGGTGGGCGGGGTCCAAATGGGTAAATGTAACAGTGTTCTTTATATACTTTTAGGCTACCTTTCTTCAAATCGGCTGAAAAGAGCAATAGGTTTGAGTCAGATGGTAAAAGGTGAGTTTTTTTGTACTTTTACAGAGAGAACTGTTTCACTTCCTCGGGCGTCGGCGTTGGAGCAGGCGTGGACATCTAGCGTGAAAGTATTCAGAAAGGTCATATGGTCAGTCTGCTCCGAACGCCCATGCTTTAATCATTTTTGTTTCTTTCTTCTTTTTCTTGCACGCGTTTTGCTGCAGGAATCGCTTTGAAGCTTGGTAATGATGCCGAATGCGTTTACACAATTTTCACGTAACTCAGTGACCCCATCAAAAACGATTAGGCGCAACCAATGTGCAAATCTGGGATAGCCTCATCTGGGAGGCAAGAATAATAGTATTGTACATGGGTGTGAGGGGTGGAAAAAACAACTGTCTCAAGGGTGACTGTACGGCAATGCTAGGCCTGTCGAGTGATGCCGGACACTGATCTTGGGGGAAATATTTTCTGTCATACCGCTAAGACCTGTGTAAGATTCTTTTTCTTGCATTCCTTTCATTGTCGGCGTCTGCATTATTTCTATGACAATAATGCGGCGTTTTTTTGACGTTACTGAACGTGCAGTGACGTCAAACTTAACGACGGCCTAGCAAAGCAGTGCACATCGAACACGTGTCAATTCTCGAATTTAATCACATCCCTATTTAGGATAACCTGGGCATGATAATTTTGTTTATCCCGTCCAGGATTTCCTTATCTTGTGTGCAAGAATGATAGAATCTCTGATGGGGTTGAGACCTCGACACGATTATTTTTGGCAAACTTTCTTTTTGTGTGTGTGTGTGACTCGAACTTTTGATTGACCTACACTGTTCATATGTCACTAATACTATTGTTTAATACTTCAACACGACAATTTTTACACATGTTCTTTACACACGTAGTTCTTGAAATGAATGCATATAGTTCAGTAAGTGAAAATGACATTCTGATTGACAGCAATTGAACTAATTTTTCCAATAGACACTTTGTGAAAAAAATAAGCTTGGTTCTGATTATTTTGGATAGAAAATTGAAAGATCATTTGACGTATATTATAAGGGTGCGTAAGGAACATAGTGGAATCAGTAACTTTGGCGTTTTTGAATGGGAAGTTGTCTTTCAAACTTGCCAACATGTACAGTGTGCTGTGCCCTGACTTTGGACAGAAGCAATACAATATGCTAATTTAAAAGATGTCGGGTAAAAGTCTCACAAATTGGAAGGCACGGCTTCCAAAATGATCTCATTGATGTTGTCGGGAACATAAAATCTCAATACAAACAAACAAACCACAACTTCTAATGATACAACTTTTAATAACATATCAAGATGAGCAAAAATAAAACACAACAGAAGGGCCAGTAAAAATATAGGGTGTTGGGTTGAAAACGAGTTTACGTGGCCACAATCCTCGCGTTTGGGTCTGTTGTGGTTTAGACAAAAGTCAAGTGTTCATCATCGTTGTCCTTGAATAACTTACGATTCCAACGGCAAATTGTTACTAAAACGCTCCAACGGTCCATATAAAAGCTTCACATTACGAAAACATCCCTATACAAATACATTGTTACATTTAGCGCCGAAAAAATGAAAATTTTAAGATGAAAAAATGTGATATTTTTCTTCTTTCTACTAAAAATATAGATCGTGGGTACATGTACTCGTTAGAACCGCCTCATCGGGGCGGTTCTAACGAGTACCCACAATCTATATTTAAAAGCAGAAATAAGAAAAATGAGATGTACCCCTGTAAACTCCAGTTTTACTATATAAAAGGGGCTTCAAGGGGGTCAAAACTATAAAGGCGTGGTTTCATGATGAAATGCGACCAACATGGCGGCTCGTTCAGTATGTTGTTTACAATGCCAGTTACGCAGTTACCCTTTTACGTCATCATACAATTCTAAAATGCCACTTTCAGGGCGATATATAGGGCTGCTGCATAGTGCTTCTACGCAGAGCTTAAACCGACTGCGCAAGAGTACTGGTAAACCACCTAGAAGGTATAAGCCTGCCAAGGCCGGACCGTCCATGTATATAAACCCTATTGGTTTCAATGGGTGGCAAGGCTTGAATCATTTCATCTCAATATTGGGCAAAAGTCCCACAAAATTGGAAGCAATGTCTCCAAAATGACCTAAATGGTGTTGACGGGGACCTTAAACCGCAATTCAAACAAACAAACGTTCAGAGCGATAACGTTACGTCGCTCTGCGTAACGAAAACAAAGCAACATTTATTTATCACGATGTCTGTTGCAAAATAATTCTTTAGAAACCATTGCAATAATGTTAAAATTGTCGTGGAAAAGCTTTGCAGTATAACTAATTCGTTATTTGCATCACGAAAACAAGGCTCTATAATTTTGACCCCCTGGGGTTTACAGGGGTAAACAGTATTTTTCTTATTTTGGCTAAAAATATAGATTGTGGGTAATCGTTAGAACCGCCTCATTGAGGCGGTTCTAACGTGTACCCACAATCTATATTTGAGCAGAAATAAGAAGAATATCACAATTTTTATCAGAAAATTTTCATTTTTTTTCGGAAGTAAAATTTGCAATGTATTTGAATAGGCGTGTTTTTCGTAATGAATTCTTGACGGGGAATATAATGGGGAGAAAATCAATATTTGCGGGCAACTATATCCCTCTCAGACGGCGAATGTGGTCCCATGTTCCCAATCAAGAATCCATCACGCAAACACGCCTATATAATTTTAACCCCCTTAAACCCAACTTTTATATAGTAAAACTGGGGTTTACAGGGGTATACATTATTTTCCTTATTCCTGCTCTAAGACATAGGTTGTGGGTACTCGTTAGAACCGCCTCGGTGAGGCGGTTCTAACGAGTGCCTACAACTATGTTTGGAGCATAAATAAGAAAAAAAATTCGCAATTTTTTCGTAGGAATTTTTTTTTTCATTTTTTGGAGGTAAAATTTCCAGTATGCTTAAATAGGCGTGTTTTCGTAATGATGATAAATAATTTTACCCTGAAGTTTTCTTTGCCATTACAGGCGCACTTTCATTGCGGAAGCTCTTGACGGGAACCAAACCTCTCATAGCCAACAGAAGATTGACCAGAAACTATGAGAAACCGGGTGACTATTCCACGGCCGAGAAGGACTTCTACTCCGTCAATCCATCCTTTGTCAGGGAAAGTACACATCCAAAGAAAAAAGATGTGCGTATGTGTACACGTTTGTTTGAGTCAGCGCATGAGTAAAGAATGCTTGTTGAATAGGCGACCAGCCAATATGTTAATAAGTCCGTGTTATGAACACTCCTCTAACTTCCACTTTATAGAAAAATAAATTAGTTAACTAGGATAAACATTGTTTACCTTATTTCTGTTCCAAGACATAGGTTGTGTGTACTCGTTAGAACGTCCTCATTGAGGCTGTTCTAACGAATACACGCAACTTATGCTTGGAGTATAATATGAAATATACATTACAAAAACACAGCTATACAAATACATTCTAACTTATTACACCAATAAAACGAAAATTTTAAGATGAAAACATGAGACATTCTTATTTCTGCTCAAAATATAGATTGTGTGTACACGTTAGAACCACCTCGTCGAGGCGATTCTTACGAGTATGAATATAGTCACTCAATGAAAGAGCGTGGCACAAAACAAAAGTAGAATAAATAAATAAAAGAGAAAAGATAAACAACGTACTTTTACTTTTATACGATAGACGGTGAAACTTCAATTTTTTCGCATCAACAAAAAGAAAATATTAAAGGACTACAAAGCATTCGTGACAGTAAAAATATATAAAAACACACCTGTTTAATTTTGACCCATTGAACCAAACTGTTATATAGTAAAACAGGGGTTTGCAGGGGTAAACCTTATTTGTCTTATTTCTGCTCTAAAATATAGATTGTGGCTACTCGTTAGAACCGCCTCGATGAGGTGGTTCTAACAAGTGCTAACAATCTATATTTTGAGCAGAAATAAGAACAAATTCACAATTTTTCATCTTAAAATTGTATTTGTATAGGTGTGTTTCGTAATGTAACAAAAGGCAAATAGTTAAGACAATTTGAAGCAAAGAACCAAATTATTGTACGAAGATTTTCAGTGTGTAGGGGTCGAAGTAGATCCGCTCTGGTAAAATCATAGTTTGTCGGTCAGCTGTAAGTAGAAAAAAAATACTCGCGCTACGCACTCGTGATTTGAGCTTTTTTTTTTTTTTTTTTTTTATTTGAGGTTTAACGTCTTCGTCAACACTGTAAAGGTAATTCCGATTTTGTGGGACTTTTACTGTACAACTGACCTTTCAACTGTGATTTATTACTCATTCACTGCTAGAGCTGATTCTAAATTCAAAACTTACACATGCAGAATGATTTTAATTTTTGTTCCAAAGCCATACTGGAAAGCACGGTTGTGTTATCTCAAATCAAAATATAGCACATAAGCCATTTTAAATTAAATTTACAAAACGTGCATCCGGCGAATGTAAGACTAAGTTTATCAAACAACGATTTTAAAAAGGATTTTATTGCCGAAACAAAAAACAATTGAACGATTTCGGGTCTAATGGACGGTTAATGACGTTACGGACAAGTAACAATGTGGCCATGCCATTTCTATGGCGTTATCCTGTTCTATATGAAAATCAAAACTTAAAAATGCAGCATTATCATTTTTTGTTCAAGAGCCATAATGGAAAGCACAGTTGTGTTATCGCAAATGAAAATATAGCACAGAAGCCATTTTAAATGAAATTTTCAAAACGAACCTCTGGCGAATGTAAGATAAATTTTATCAAATAAATATTTTAAAACGGACTATATTGCCGAAAATCAATCCATTACAAGTACGATAACACAGCCGTGTGACATATTGCATTTTCCACATCTCCTAAATGGCTACTTTTCTGATGAAATTCCGTAATATTTTTCGTTTCTATACTCCAAACACAGGTTTCGGGTGCTCGTTAGAACCGCCTCATTGACGCGGTGCTACATGTGTAACGAGTACCCACAATCTATGTGTTGGAGCATAAATAAGAAAAATAATGAATAGCCCTTTAAACCCCAGTTTTCTCTATATAGAGTAAGGTTTACGAGGGGTGACCATTGCACTGACTTGGATGATGTCATGTAATTCTAAATTCAAAACTTACAAAAGCAGCATTACATCACGGGAACAAGTCCGTGCAATAAAGACCCCCTAAACCCTACTTTATATAGAGGAAACTGGGGTTTACGGGGGTAAACATTAGTTTCCTTATTTCTCAAACATAGGTTGTTGGTACTCGTTAGAACCCACGTTAGAACCGCCTCAATGAGGCAGCACGTTAGAACCGCCTCAATGAGGCAGTTCTAACGAGCACCCAAAACCTATGTTTGAGGTATAAATATGAAAAATATCACAAACCAGTGCTTCAGCTGAAGTGCACGACCCGCCGGATGCTTTTAGCTTTATGAGTGTTACCAAATATGGGTATGGCGGCCATTTTGGTCATGTGACCTGGACATAAAACGGTTCCCCCAATAAATGCGCCTTATCGTAAGGAGCAAAAATATATCTTATACTTTAGTACTGTATTCGGAATCGTTTGCAGGATAAAATCCAACACAAAAGCATATGTGTCAAAGTTTGACCTAGGCACAAAGAAGGTCAAGGTCAACCCAGGGTCACCATTTTAGCAATTTATGATGGGCCTACGTTCCAGATGCTATTTATCAAGTTTCGTGGAAATCTGCACAGTGGTTCTGGAGAAGACTATTTTTGAAGGTTTTTACCAAATATTGCTTGGCGGCCATTTTGGTCATGTGACCTGGACCCCATGGGGAAATTTTGGTTTCCCCCATCCCGTAGAGGCTCCATATGAAATTTGACTTCAATCGGCCCAACGATTTCCGAGGAGAAGCAGTTCGAAAATTTTCACATTTTTCGCCTCGGCGAGGCTGTACTAAATGGAATGTAATATTTCGCAAGTTCATTGATAAGATCTCATTGATATTTATCAGTATGCCAAAAATTGTTTAAATATTCCAAGCGGTTAAGTCACTATCACCAATTTTCACAAACGGGTTACGGACGGACAGATAGACAGACCATATATGGCTTGGCGGCCATTTTGGTCATGTGTCCTGGACCCCATGAGCAATTTTTGGTTTCCCCCATCCCATAGAGGCTCCATATGAAATTTGATTTCAATCGGCCCAACGGTTTCCGAGGAGAAGCAGTTCGAAAATTTTCACATTTTTCGCCTCGGCGAAGCTATACTAAATGGAATGTAATATTTCGCAAGTTCATTGGTTAGATCTCATTGATATCTATCAGTATGCCAAAAATTGTTTAAATATTCCAAGCGGTTAAGTCACTATCACCAATTTTCACAAACAGGTTATGGACGGACAGACAGACAAACCATATATGGCTTGGCGGCCATTTTGGTCATGTGACCTTGACCCAATGAGCAAATTTTGGTTTCCCCTATCCCATAGAGGCTCCATATGAAATTTGACTTCAATCGGCCCAACGGTTTCCGAGGAGAAGCAGTTCAAAAATGTTCGAAAATTTTCACATTTTTTCGCCTCGGCGAGGCTATACTAAATGGAATGTATTATTTCGTAAGTTCATTGGTTAGATCTAATTGATATCTATCAGTATGCAAAAATTGTTTAAATATTTCAAGCGGTTAAGTCACTATCACCAATTTTCACAAACGGGTTACGGACGGACCCAAAGAAGGTCAAGGTCAACCCAGGGTCACCATTTTAGCAATTTATGATAGGCCTACATCCCGGATGCTATTTATCAAGTTTCGTGGAAATCTGCCCAGTGGTTCTGGAGAAGACTATTTTTGAAGGGTTTTTACCATATATGGCTTGGCGGCCATTTTGGTCATGTGACCTGGACCCCATGAGCACATGAGCAAATTTTGGTTTCCCTATCCCATAGAGGCTCCATATGAAATTTGACTTCAATCGGCCCAACGGTTTCCGAGGAGAAGCAGTTCGAAAATTTTCACATTTTTTCGCCTCGGCGAGGCTATACTAAATGGAATGTAATATTTCGCAAGTTCATTGGTTAGATCTCATTGATATCTATCAGTATGCCAAAAATTGTTTAAATATTCCAAGCGGTTAAGTCACTATCACCAATTTTCACTTACGGGTTACGGACGGACAGACAGACAAACCATATATGGCTTGGCGGCCATTTTGGTCATGTGACCTTGACCCCATGAGCAAATTTTGGTTTCCCCCATCCCATAGAGGCTCCATATGAAATTTGACTTCAATCGGCCCAACGGTTTCCGAGGAGAAGCAGTTCAAAAATGTTCGAAAATTTTCACATTTTTCGCCTCGGCGAGGCTATACTAAATGGAATGTAATATTTCGTAAGTTTATTGGTTAGATCTCATTGATATCTATCAGTATGCTAAAAATTGTTTAAATATTCCAAGCGGTTAAGTCACTATCACCAATTTTCACAAACGGGTTACGGACGGACAGACAGAATGACAGACTGACAGACTGACAGAATGACAGAATGACAGAATGACACGGTGATTTTAGGGCACTCTTAGAAAAAACCGACTTCAGTCGGTTGCTTTTTCTGCGGGTCGTGCAATTTTCATCAGAAAAATGATCTTTTTTGAGGTTTGAAAAGTGCACTATATCACACGGATGTGGTATCGTAATGATAATTTTTTGTTACAGAGCCATAATGGAAAGCACGGAATTACGTGTTATCTCAATTGAAAATATAGCACAGAAGCCTTACAAAACGAGCCTCCGGCGAATGTAAGATTAATTTTTATCAAACAACGATTTTAAAACGGACTATATTGCCGAAAATCAATCCATTACATGTACGATAATACAGCCGTGTGACATATTGCATTTTTCACATCTCCAAAATGGCTACTTCATCACATTAATAGGTCCGTGAAATCAACACCCCTCTACACCCCACTTTGTACAGAGAAAACTGAGGTTTACAGGGGTATACATTATTGTTCTTATTTCTGTTTCAAGTCATAGGTTGTTGGTATTCGTAAGCACCGACTCATTGAGGCGGTTCTAACGAGTACCTCAGCCTATGAAATATGGATAAATTACCATAAATAAGGAAATTACCATATTTGAGCTAAGACGTGCACGAAGTCGCACGGATATGTAATCGTAATGTTCTGATGATAATCCGTGATATTTTTCTTTATTTATACTCCAAAACATAGGTTCTGGGTGCTCGTTAGTGGCGGTTCTAACGATTACCCACAACCTACATGTTGGAGCAGAAATAAGAATAATAATGAATACCCCCTTCAACCTCAGTTTTCTCTATATAAAGTGGACTTTACGAGGGTCTTCATTTCATGGACTTGGTCACGTGCTGAAACGAGGTTCGGTTCTCACGGACGATGTCAGGACGTCACGGACTAGTAACAATTTGGTGATGTCATTTCTATGACGTCATCCTGTACTGTATGAACATCATGACATTGCGAAAACACGCCAATACAAATACAAAAACTTAAGAAGAAAAGTTTGTGATGAAAAATTGTGATATTTTTCTTATTTCTGCTCCCAATATAGATTGTGGGTACTCGTTTGAACCGCCTCATTGAGGCGGTTCTAACGAGTACCCATAATCTATATTTTATAGCAGAAATAGCGAAAATAAGGTATACCCATGTAAACTCCAGCTTTACGATATAAAAGTGGGGTTCCAGGGGGTCAAAATTATATTGGCGTGTTTCATGATGATCTTGTTTTACAGGTCAAATTTCTTCAAGGCCAGGTCGGAGACAGAGAACTGAGACTCCAAAACCGAAATGCCAGGGGTGAAGCCACGCTTGAAATCATCGAAGACGAACAAAACAGAAAGCCTGGCATTCCCTACATAGATAAGATCATATATAAGACATTAGATAAATAATTTTGCAGGTGGATTGCTGTGATCTGGAAGGATTGAAACCGCCAAGAATGTCATCGAGGATCATCACACCATGTAAACACGCCTATATAATTTTGACCCCTTTGAACCCCACATCTATAAAGTAAAACGGGGGTTTACAGGGGTTTACATTATTTTTCTTATTTCTGCTCCAAACCATAGATTGTGGGTACTCGTTAGAGGCGGTTCTAACGAGTATTCACAATCTATGTTTTGAGCAGAAATAAGAAAAAAAAATCGAAATTTTTCATCTGAAAATTTTCATTTTTCGGTGGTAAAATTTAAAATTAATTTGTATAGGCGTGTTTTCGTAATGACATAAACGGGTCCTAAACATTAGTATAAAAAGTCCGTGCATTGAACACCCTTCTAAACCCCACTTTATATAGAATAAACTGGGGTTTCCCCCTCCAGTAAAATTCGATTCACTGGCCGTTCCAAAATAGAAGTAGAGGCAATGATCAGGAATCGATACAATTTAACCCACAGCTCCCATCAGAGACACCAAAGGGAAAGAAACACAAACATGTAACAACAGACCCCAACGGAAACACCAACAGCGGAAGACCAAAAGGACAGTTATTTTTTTTCACAAAATGGCCAATAGGCTATCCAAAATAAAATAACGCAAGCGACATAAACACCCAAAGACAAACCATAACAAAAATAAACCGCGTGAGAAGAACCGCCTTGGAACGGTCAACGGAAACGAATTCCATTGGGGGTCTTAAATCGATTTTACGTGGCCACAATCCTCGCCCTTACTTCCGTCGCGATTAAGGCAAATATTTTTTTCAGTCCGCATGAAGGCCTCTTAACTCATTAGTGCAACATCTCCGTGAACACAAAAATAAAAAAAAAAACTCAGAGATGAAACAACGGCGAGGACTCGACAGCAAGAAACAACAGAAATGCTGGAGCAAAAGACAACCAACAGTTAGACTCCAATGGGCCCGACCAGAGACAGAAAATGGTAAGGCGTTTCTTCTGGCGCGGTTTATTTTTGTTATGGTTTGTCTTTGAGTGTTTGTGTATCGCTTGTATTTGTGTTGTTGTTGTTTTGGATAGCCAATCGGCCATCGTGCGGGAATGGCTTTCCGATATTGAGGTTTCCATTAGGGTCTAGTTATTTCATGTTTGAATTTCTTTCTCTTTGGTGTCTCTGATGAGAGCTTTGGGTTAATTGTATAGATTCCAGATCATTTCCTTCACTTCTATTTTACAGGGGTAAACATACTTTTTCTTATTTTTTGTGCTGCAGATATATTTTTCTTGCACACCAGACAAGGAAATCCGTGATTTTACCCTGGGATAGAAATTTATGTTCTGACCCTGGTGTTCCGACCCAGGCAACTAACATAAATGCGCTTCAATTCTATTCAACTGCCGGAACTACTTCCGCACTACTTTTATTTTGTAAGCAATATACATGTGCGAGCTGTCAAAACTAACCGGAGGTGTTGTGCGAGAAAAAGAATCCAATATGGGGTTCTGTTGTAGATGAGCGTTTCCAACCCGAGGGATGACCGTGCTGAGCGGAACCGAGGCTACGCCGAGAAACAGGGTGCAGTTGTTCAAAACTAACGATGTCGTTAATTCATTACGATAACACATCGTGAGACACAGTGCTTTTTTTTCATACATATGGCCAAAATGGCTAATTTTCTGATGGAAATTTGTGATATTTTTCTTATATATACTCCAAACATTGGTTGTGGGTGCTCGAGTACCCACAACCTATGTCTTGGGACGGAAATAAGCAAAATAATAAAATGGGGTTCAGTGCGGTGTTCATTCCACGGACTTGTTGGTGTGATGTAAGCATCGTTAAAACGTTGATCATTTAATATGGCAAATACACATGTATGCTACTATTCACGAAAACACGCCTATATAATTTTGACCCCCTTGAAGCCCACTTTTATATTAGTAAAACTGAGGTTTACAGGGGTGAAGCTTATTTTTCTTATATCTGCTCAACAATATAGCTTGTGAGTACTCGTTAGAACCGCCTCAATGAGGCGGTTCTAACGAGTACCCGCAATCTATATTTCAGCAGAAATAAGAAAACTATCACAATTTTTCACTTTAAAATTTTCGTCTTTTGGACGGTAAAATTTACAATGTATTTGAATAGGAGTGTTTTCGTAATATAAATGGCTACTGTTCTGATGAAAAGTTGTGATATTTTTCTTATTTACAGTCCAAAACATAGTTGTGTTGCTCGAGTACCTACAACCCATGTCGTGGAATGGAAATAAGCAAAATATTAAAGTGGGGTTTACAGCGGTGTTAATTTCACGGACTTGTTGGTGTGATGCAACACATCGTTAAAACGTTGATCATTTCATATGGCAAATACACAAGAATGTTACTTTTTTGCAGAACAAACATCACAAAAACACGCCTATATAATTTTGATCCCCTTGAATCCTACTTTTATATAGTAAAACTGGGGTTTACAGGGGGCCAAAACTAGCTAGTCTGGTCCAGAAAACATGTACACTTCATATTTTCCAGTTCTGTGGTGTAGTCCTTGCTTCCAAAGGATAACCCTTTTATAGAACATATTTTCAGGGTAAGCCTATTTTTTCTCATTTCTGCTCAACAATAAAGATTGTGGGTACTCGTTCCACAATGTAGATTGTGGGTACTCGTTAGTCTAGCGAGTACCCACAATCTATATTTTGAGCAGAAATAAAAAAAACTTTCACAATTTTTTCACTTTAAAATTTTCGTCTTTTGGACGGTAAAATTTACAATGTATTTGAATAGGAGTGTTTTCGTAATAAAAATGGTTACTGTTTGATGAAACTTTCTGATATTTTTCTTATTTACAGTCCAAAACATAGTTGTGGAGTACCCATGGCCTATGTCGTGGAACGGAAATAAGCAAAATAATAAAGTGGGGTTTACAGCCGTGTTCATTTCACGGACTTGTTGGCGTTATGTTTGTTTTTTGTTTGATTTGAGGTTTAACGTCCCCGTCAACACTGTGAAGGTCATTTTGGAGACGTTGCTTCCAATTTTGTGGGACTTTTACCCGACATTGAGATGAAATGACATCTCAAGCCCTGTCGTCAATTGAAACCAATAGGGTTTATTAGCATGGACGGTCTGCCTCGCACCGCGGTTCCTGGACAGGCTTAGATCCTCTAAGCGGTTTACCAGTACTAGTGTGTGGGCCGGATTCAGCTCTG
Organism: Lucinisca nassula; assembly: GCA_963580285.1. Classification (NCBI taxonomy): domain Eukaryota; kingdom Metazoa; phylum Mollusca; class Bivalvia; order Lucinida; family Lucinidae; genus Lucinisca; species Lucinisca nassula. Next base: position 97,080,744 of record OY757011.1, read on the forward strand.
CATCGTTAAAACGTTGATCATTTAATAAGGAAACTACTATTTTGCGGAACAAACATCACGAAAACAAGCCTAAATAATGTTGACCCCCTTGAGCCCACTTTTATATAGTAAAACTGGGGTTTACAGTGGTAAAGCTTATTTTTTTCTTATTTTGCTCTAAAATATAGACTGTGGGTACTTGTTAGAACAGCCACAATGAGGCGGTTCCATCGAGTACCCACAATCTATATTTTGAGTAGAAATAAGAAAAAGAAAAATATGACAATTTTTCATATTGAAATTTCCGTTTTTTCGGCGGTAAAGTTTTTAATCTATTTGTATAGGCGTGTTTTTTAATATATGATTTTGATTTGGAGATTGTAAATTTTCCTTTTTTGGCTGGTGATGTTCCTCGTGCGCCATCCTATGGCGTTTCTATTTCGCAATTAATTCGATTTGCCAGAGTGTGTAGTCATGTAACTGACTTCAACACTCGTAATAAATTGTTAACGGCTAAAATTCTTAATCAGGGTTATCGGTAACATAAATTACGCAAAGCTTTTTCAAAATTTTATAGATGTCATTCTGATTTAAGTTCAAAATTCAATATTGGACTTAAATCTCTTCTGCAACAAGGTCTATCGGAACCCGAATTTTATGGTGACTTAGTATATAATTTCAGGAACATATATATAACCGCAATGACATTAGCACCAAACTTCGTAAAATCATTCTTCGATATAAAATGATTGGGTACAACATAAATGTTATACGACGGACTGCATGCATGGTAGTTAACCCAATCACGGTTGACAACTTTGCTTCCCTCTTTAATTGCACGCCGGTGGGTCAGGCCTCAAATTCTATGACGGTTCCAGCGTAAAGGCTTATTGAGAATTAGAGAGATCTAATTCAAGGTAATGTTGGTTGGTGCCTGATGCTCTGTCTCTAGTCGGGCTCATCGGTGTCTACCTGTTGGTTTTCTTTTGCTCCAGCATTTCAGTGGTTTCTTGCTGTCGATTCCTCACCGTTGTTTCATCTCTGTGGTAATTTGATTATTTGTGTTCACGGAGATGTTGCATTGATGAGTTAGGAGGCCTTCATGCGGACTGAACAAATTATTTGTCTCAATCGTGATGGAAGTAAGGGCGAGGATTGTGGCCACGTTAAATCGATTTAAGCCCCTCAGTGAGGTTCGTTTCCGCTGACCGTTCCTAGGCGGTTCTTCTGTCGCGGTTTATTTTTGCTATGGTTTGCCTTTTGGTGTTTGTGTATCTTTTATTATGGCCCTTTGAACAACGAAAACAGTGGTTTACATAGAAATGCAAAACGATGTGCAGAAAACAAGGACCATAACTCTGGCTCATAACTACTTTTAAAAATACGACCCTTCGAAAAACGAAAATCGTGGTTTAAGTTATTCCTTGGGTTACTTTATAACCGTCTCATGCAACTTTTCAGAAACTCAAAAACACAATATATGTTAACATGTTGAAGATAAGAACCTTAATACTTGGTTGCTTGGTTTTGTGGTCATGGCCTTCTGAATATTGAATGCAGTGTTTTGTATGTGTGCGTTTTTTTTTTTTTTTTGTTTTTTTTTTTTTTTTCATTTACTCCTATACGCCCTGTTACTTCAAAACCAATTGAGATGTTTTCATGAAACTTTGCCGAAATGTAAAGCCTCGTGAAAACAAGAACCATTAATTTGGTTTTACTACTTTTGAAATGAAAATCTCAAATTACAGAACAGCATTGGAAAATGACAAAAGTAACCATTTAAAAGAGCTCAAAGGGCCATAACTCACGAAATGAGGAAATATTAATTATGGTTCCTGAAGTCTGCATCTCGTCTTAAGGTGCTTTACTTTCTGTAAATACTTTCAAATTACATTCGAGTCATACCACTGCCTTCGCTGTTAAATAGGCCATACTTCAAAAAGTAGTGAAGTCAGAGTGTTCTTGTCTTTTGCATATCTACTTCGTCCTATGATGACCGATAGTTCTATAAAGTTTGATGAAAATATATATCAAACAATTTTAAAGATACATGAGAGACACAGGGAATAACGAAAACCACTGTTTTCATTGTCCATACAATGACGCAAAGGGCTGTCACGCCAAAGTTAACCCAGAGTTAAGGCCCTTGTCATCTTCAAATTGCTTAATTATGCTTAGCATTTATGAAGAAAAATAAGATAACTGAAACATAAAGGAAAATTTTAAAACCCTCGTTTTTATTATTCAACGGGCCATATTTCCGAAAGTAGTAAAGCCACAGTTATGGTTCTTGTATCTTGTACATCGCCTAATAAGACTTGAAATTCATTTAAAGTTTCAGGAGAATGTGCATTTTATTTTAAAATGACCCCTAATATTTGGATAACATAAGATAAATTCCAAAAGATCTTGAGAAATATAATGCTATGTCAAAGTATATATTTGAAAGAAGATGGCAAATAAGTGTATCTCTACATTTTTTATTTAGCTATAAAATTGTTTTTTCTTAATTCTAAATGCAATATATACTATGTAAAATTGTCGTTTCCATACATACTTTCAATAAATATACATCTCGAGATCATCTAACAACAAATGTTCAGAAACAATGCAATAAGTGAAGATATTTTTGTTCACTTCTGACAAAAAAATCTCTATCTCAACATATAATTTCCTGGGATGATGACATATATGTCGAGATCTAATGAGACGTTTACGCTTTCGTAGTTTTCAGCACAATACCAGAGTATTAATTACTTTACTTAACAAAATAAACAATATTGAATTTAACCCATATTTTTGCCGGAAAAGGCAACTACTTAAAGGAAACCGAAGAGCTTGTACATTGGTAGTAAATTACAATGAAATAAACAGTTGTCTATGTTACAAGATTTTCCCCTTGTCATGACTGATTTCATTATACGGAGTATTTATGTATCTCTAAATATACATCCTACTAATTTGACCAGAATTCTTCTGGTAGCCACATACAGCAAAAGAGTGAGGCCACAGTCACACTGTCTCGTATTTAGGGCTAGGTTTCAGTACGTTTTATAACCGAAGCGGAACGGTAATAAACATAGTAAAAACGTATTGCATACGGCTATATATGGCTACATATGCAACATTCTCAGCTGGGTTTTACTGCGTATTTTGAAACGTAGACGAACGGCTTTTATCGTGGCAAAACGTAGTGAAAACGTAGGACATCAGAATAAGAATTGTTACCGCTGACACATTAAATGACATTCATACGCCATGACATATGATATGAGAAATAAGTCCCTTGTTCTAACCAAAGCGGTAAACTTAGCTACAAAATCCTCAGCATCTTCTCCAGCTGTCAAAATGATCGAATCGAGAACGCCATTCCAATATCTATGGTTCGAGGGAAGAACGATAAATGTCAGTTCTTGCAGTAAGGGTCTGTAACATCAAGGAATGATGAATTCTACAATGCCTAGCTGGGGGGAACAAGGCCATCTGTTGGAATGCTACCAGCACCCTTTAGACCTTAGTATAAAAGTATAAGCCTACTGTCTGAGAGACTTCTAGCTTAATTTTCCTGGTATTTCAGTCATGATCCCACTTTCAAAGCAGTAATAGGTTGTTACAAATCTAGCAGCTCTATTCTGAACGTTTTCAATTTCTTCATTAAGGATTACTCTAGTGGGGTCCACGATACAACTACCATATCCCTAGACTGGGCGATCAAGTCATTTACATGCTGCCTGTTTTACATCTTGTGGACACTGATGACGATTCCGCCTCAGAAAACCAAGCGTTTTATTTGCCTTAGTACACATGTTGCTAATGTGTGTATTCCATCTCAAATTGTGTGTGACTGTCAGACACAGGTATTTAATGGAATCCACATTATCGCAGACCATTCCCTTTAAGCTGTAAGAAACCTCAATTTTATTTGTTCTCGTCCTAGATACCTGCATAATATCGCATTTAACTGGCTGAAATTTCATGTTCGTGCCCAACATTCTAATCTATCTATAGTATTCTGAAATTTCTGTAAGTCCTCGTTATCTCTTAATTTCCTAGTAGCGAACACAGTCGCCTGCGAAGCGTCTTATTTCTGAGTCAATGTCAGTGGAAATATCATTAATGTACAGGGATAATAACAATGGACCACGAACAGTCCCTTGTGGGTCCCAGACAAACCTGGAGACCACTATGAAGATTCACCATTAACAACAATGTGCTGTTTTCTGTAACAGAGAAAGCAATCCATCATTTAACAGTCTTCCCACTCATTCCATAACCAAATAATTTAGATTTAAGTACTTCATGTGGTGGGGTGACAAAAGCCTTCTCGAAGTCCAGAATAAATGTGTATACCTCCCCCTCTGTCCAAGATTTTTGCCCAACCATTAATAATCGTGCTCAACAGAGTTTCATAACTGTCTTCTTCTAAATGCATGTTGTCTGACTGGTGTCTGTCTGACAAAAGTATATCTTCATCCAATAGGGCCATGATGTTTGAGCAGACTATACGTTCAAGCTATTTACACAGAACACCTGTCAGGGACACAGTGCGATAATTACGGACAAGAGTCCTTTCTCCTTTTATTGAAGAGTGGGCAGATGTTCGCTAGGAGCCATTATTTTTGGATTTCACCCGTATCAAGAGACCGTTGGAACAAATGTGTAAAAACTGGACGTAACTCATTTGCTAGTTCCTTCAGGACTCTAGGATAAAGCTCATCAGGACCTAAGGTTTTAGTTGTGTTTAAGCCTTTAAGTAACTTGACCACTCCTGCCGATGACACGACAATGTTATCCATAAAAGGGGCCGATCTTCCAATCAGTGGAATTGGCTATACATGGAAACAAACGTGATCCATCTGCTTTGCTTTGAACTTTTCAAAACACACGTGGTATTTTGACATACATAGCGTATACCTAGCAACAACACGTAGTAAACGTACTGTAAGGTAAACGAAACGCATTCGATGCGTAACAAAAAAAAAACAACGTATTAATAGATGATCTTACATGAGTGTTCATGTAATATTGAATTTATTTAACGAGTTGAGGAAAAGGGATAAAATGCGAGGCTTTGTCGAGCATTTTACCCCCTTTCTTCAACGAGTTTAATAAATTCAATAATACATGAGCACGAATGCAAGAATCTTTTTATCATATGACATTTAAAACCCATTTTATTCACGATTGTTTGCATGTCAACGTAAACGCAAAGTCGTTGAGGACGCCGTACATATAACGTTAAGGGGCGTATCTAACTAAGTAGCATATTTAATCCACTAGTGGATTATCGAATTTATCGAATTTATTTCATGACGTTATTATATTCTCCGACGGGACGTCATATGATAAAACAATATACCTGGAGGTTCTCAACATATAACACTACGCATTACCTACAGTTCCCTACGTCTAAATATGTTTTGCTACATTTTATTCTACGTTTTATTACGTTTCACTAGGCTTTGTTAGGTATACGAAACGGCAAAAACTTAACGTAGCTCAGTACGCGACAGTGCATTACGAAAACACGCCTATACAAATACATTGTAAAATTTTCCGCCGAAAAACGAAAATTTTAAGAGGAAAAAAATGTGATATTTTTCTTATCTCCGCTCAAAATATAGATTGTAGGTACACGTTAGAACCCGCAATCTATATTTTACAGCAGAAATAAGAAAAATAAGGTTTAACCCTGCAAACCCCAATTTTTATATATAAAAGTAGGGTTAAAGGGGGTCACAATTATATAGGCGTGTTTTCGTGATGGAACGGGGCCCAATTTCAAATCTCAGCAATTTCCCTGTACTTTGAATTATTAAACTAATATACATCACGAAAACACACCTATATAATTTTGACCCCTTTGAGCCCCACTTTTATATAGTAAAACTGGGGTTTACAGGGGTAAACCTTACTTTTCTTATTTCTGGTCTAAAATATAAATTGTAGGGACTCGTTAGAACCGCCTCAATGAGGCGGTTCTAACAAGTGCCGACAATCTATATTTTGAGCAGCAATAAGAAAAATATCACAATTTTTCATAATAAAATTTTCATAATTTCGGCGATAAAGGTGGGAATGTATTTGTATAGGCGTGTTTGTGTAATGTTTTTCATCGAGCTGTGAAGAATTCATCTGAAGTGCAATTGTATACTTAAACAGACCGAACAACAAAAAATGTTCTCATCATGTTCCAATTTGTCTGGGACACGGTTGTGTTCTTATTTTTATTTTTTTTATTTTTTTTTTATTTTTTATTTTTTTTTTTGTAATTAGAGGAGGGTGTTTATATGGGTTACAGATTGAAACCTAAATATTGTCCTTTCCGTCAATAGACAATACATTGTCAGTTTTCATTAACTACCACAACAGTTGTTCTTTTAACTTAAAAAAGGTGAATAATAATTGGAAGGTGAATGCAATTTAATTAAAATGTTTGAATTTTGATTGGTGCCATGTTAGGAGAGATGTCACTCATATGAGAAATGCACCATCGGGAGTAAAATATATTGCTTCTATCGGCCGCCTCATATTCGCTACATGTCTGCATCTTCTCCTATATGCTTTGATTTCATATGGTTAATATTATAAAATTCGCTTAGAATATTTACTCGTATATGTAGAAGTGCTTTGTTGAGGTTTATTTTTTTTTCAACATGTACAAAGGAAATATAACTAATTGAACTGAAAGTTTGGCAAAACTCACTGTTATATTCAGTATGCTTATCCTGGAGCCATGTGCAAAATATTATTTCTACAGCTTGTTTCCGGGTTCTTACACCAGGTAGTTAAATGGGCAGCAAATTTAAATGCAAACATTACAGAAAATTTGAAAAAGGAAACTGAATAATTAAATTATAGAAGGAAAAAATGCTATTGTCCTTATAGGTGTTTGCTGCTCTGTCTCTGGTCGGGCTCATCGGAGTCTAACTGTTGGTTTTCTTTTGCTCCAGCATTTCAGTGGTTTCTTGCTGTCGAGTCCTCACCGTTGTCTCACCTCTGTGGTTATTTGATTTTTGTGTTCACGGAGATGTTGCACTGATGAGTTAGGAGGCCTTCATGCGGACTGAACAAATTATTTGTCTAAATCGCGACGGAAGTAAGGGCGAGGATTGTGGCCACGTAAAATCGATTTAAGCCCCCCAACGGAAATCTTCCACTGACCGTTCCAAGGCGGCTCTTCTGTGGCGATTTATTTATGTTGTTGTTTGTTACTTACTGTGTGTATCACTTGTGTCTTTTAATTTTGGATGGCCATATGGCCATTTTGTGGGAAAGTAACTGTCCTTATGGCCTTCCTTTGTTTAGGTTTCCATTATGGTCTGGTCGCTTAATGTATGTATTTCTTTCCCTTTGGTGTCTTTTATGGGTGGAGTTAGTTAATTGTATCAATTCCTGATCTTTGTTTTACTTCTACTTTGCATAAATAAAAACTGGAAAACCATGGAATCTCCGAACAGATGTTGAAAAATGTAGCCTCTGACAAGGGTCTGCTCTAGTTGGTCACTGTGCAGTATTTTTACACGGATTCTTTAATGTTTGATCTTTATGTTTTTGTGTGTGGTTTTGGATTCCTATTTATTTATTTTCACAGTATACAAAATAGAAGCCGATGGTCGGGAATCGATGCAAATGCCTTACACATGCCGTCCAATACACAACAGGAAAAGCAGCACAAACATTAAGCAAAAACACTATAATAAAACATTATGAGTAAAAACCCCAAAATACAGTGTCTTTCACCAAAACTGGACAAAGGGTTATCCAAAATAAAATATTACCAGGAGATACACGCAAAGGCAAATATAGACAATAAGAAACCACAACAGAATTTAACTTGTGGACACTTCGGCAACAGGACACATCAGAACCAGAGTTTTATGATGATTTGGTTTATAAATTTCGAAACATGAAAGTATCTGATTTTCAGATTCAAAAAGATCATTAAACACCATAAAAGAATGGGGTCAAATAAAAGTACAGTCGAACTTCAATGGCTCGAACACCTTTGGGACCTCGAAAATTTGTTCGAGACAGAGGTAGTTCGAGCCACTGAGGCTTATTACGACGAAGAATAACGGGGTACTTTTGGACTTATTTTTGGTGTTCTGTAATGAAACTTTATACTGTGTGAACTCATTAGAATCGCCTCGATGAGGCGATTCTAATGAGTACACACAGCATACATTTGCAAGATAAAAGACGAAAATCTAAATTATCTCGCACCATTTCTTATGTAGAGGACTTCCCTAAAGGCTCAAGAACGGGTTCGACTCAGCCATGGTAAACGAGCCATCGGTGTTCGAGCCATCGAAGTTCTACTGTATTATGCAGTGTACAGAATGTATTTAGCCCAGTTATGGTTGGTGTCTATACCTCCCTCTTACATTGCACGACTGTGGGGGAGGGGTCAGGTCTCTGACTCGATGACGACCCCAACCTTAAACCTTTAAGATTTTTATTTTTGTGGTCGGTGCCTGATGCTTTGTCGTCGGCTTGACTCTTTGTCGTGTGTCTGGTGGCTTTCTTTAGCTCCAGCTTTTCAGTGGTTTCTTGCTGTCGAGTCCTCACCGTTGTCTCACCTCTGTGGTTATTTGATAATAATCTATAATAATTGATATTATCTAATAATGTCTTTGTTTATAGAGGATTACATATTTAGTAATACATACTAATCTGACATATGGTCCTCCTGTAAAAACATATAAAAAATTTATATGAACACATATATAAGTATATACAATATGTTTGAATTAAACTTAAAATAGTCCAGCAGATCTAGACTAAATGGCACCGGCCCCGATAGCTCAGTTGGTAGAGTGTCCGCTCCGGGGAACGGGAGGTCACGGGTTCGATTCCGGGCCGCGACATACCAAAGTCGTTAAAAATGGTACTAGCTGTTCCTCGCTTGGCACTCAGATTTACGGGGTAGAGCTAGGACTGGTCGACCCAGTGTCAGGATAATGTGATTGGGTGTGGTATCAGGTATGTGACTGGGACATGATACTTCAGTGAGGCAGCACTATAAAAATGAGCATTGAGCTCCCTGTCGCAACCAGACACCGTCGTGATATGACTGAAAAATTGTTGAAAGCGACGTTAAACCCGAATTCACACACACACTAGACTGTAAATGACAGAATATTTGAGATAAACACACTCGTTAAAATGCACATGTGATTCACAGTTAGAGTAAGACCTCTGTAATTTAATATTTTCTTAAATCTGTAAATGAAATGCACATATAAATTGTTATACTAAAATCTAGGAGATAGAAAATTTGAAGAAAAAAAAAAATAAAATAAAATAAAAAAAATAATAAAAGTAAAATCTTTGACTTTTATAAAATTTCAACTTCAAATTGAACTGTGAAGATAAGTGATTTACCTGTTCTTTTCTTGATTTCCCAGTTTCGTTGCTGGCCGATTTATTTATTTATTTTATTTTTGTTCTTTTACCAATTCATATAACCTGTCATGGTACATCACAAGGACAACTAGTCATATACAGTGCCCGAGACACTATACCCACTATTTACCCAGGATAAGAATGCCACTACGGGTCAGGGGGCATGTGGCGGAAACCAATGTCCAAAGAGCATGCCCACCGACACCAGGCATAAATTGCGTCGAGGCACATAGTCGGCATAGGTCGCAGTCCGGCAGCAGACCAGGAACAAGGTAACAAAATACAGTATACCATGCATCGGCAGCGGAAGCAGAACAGATCGATCCACTACCGACGGACCATGCATACACGTGTCGACATCTTGGTTGATATATATAGATCGAGACATCCACCTGGACACAGTGCTATGTATAAATTATGAATTAATTTGATTAAGGTGAGACTTAATCTTTAATTTAAAGCTGCATAAGGACTGTGATTGTCGTATATCGATAGGAAGCGAGTTCCACATCTTTTGACCGGCTACAGAAAATGCATTGTCGTAATACCTAGTTCTCGAGTAAGGGACTTTAAGCAGGTCATTCTCAACAGATCGTAGATTACGATCATGAATTTCGGATACCTTCACGAGCCGCTCTGAAAGATATTCTGGAGCTAAATTGTTTAACGTTTTATACATGAAGATATACTCATGGTATTGGACGCGTGTATGAAATGGTAACCAATTCAGTTCTCTGAACATATGCTCCGACAGGGTCATGAAGTCGGCTTGTAATACAATTCGTGCAGCTCGCTTTTGTAGTTTGAGTAACCTGTTGTTGCTAGTAGTAGAGCAGTGTCCCCAGATCATACATCCATAGTCTAAGATGGGCAAAATATAAGAATTATAATATTGGTTTCGACCTGATTTATTTATGTATTTAGAGAGGAGTTTTAATAAGATGATTCTTTTGGTAATAGTTTGGCATACATTGTCAATTTGTCGCTCCCAATTTAGCGTGTAATCGATTGTTACACCAAGTAGCTTTTGAGTTTCAACGGTTTTGAGTAAATCATTTTCAATATATATTTTTAACTCACCGGAATGTGCTAAGTTTTGTCTACTTCTAATCAACATGACTGATGTTTTGTCAATATTCACAAACATTTTATGCAAAGGGCCCCAATACCTGAAATCCTGGTCACCTTCTTGAAGTTTGCTATTTATCAGTGTTGTTGTTTTGCTGGAAGTGTGCATTGTTGCATCGTCTGCATATAAATCCATAAAAGCCCCTTTTACAAATAAAGGTATGTCATTGACAAATAAGAGAAAAAGAACGGGTCCTAGAACTGAACCTTGGGGAACACCACTCTCGTTTTGTAACATTGAGGATCTCATATTTCCATTGACAATGCATTGTTGTCTGTCCGTTAAGTAAGATTGGACCCAGTGTAGTGAGGTTTGATCAAATTTATAGTGTGGAACAAGCTACGAGCCAAAACCTTTGTTTCATCACCGTTATATAATTTGATTTTATTCCAGTTTGTTCTAATTTGTATATTATTCTGCGATGGTCCATACCTTCAGGTGGACCAACTATCTTGTGAGTTCTAAATAATATTAGAACCTAGCTTGAATGATGAGCCCATAGAATCTATTAAAACTCCCCAGTAGTTCTCGCCACTGACCGTCCTAAGGCGGCGGTTCTAGTGTTGTTTATTTTTAATATAGCTTTGTCGGATTTTCCTACGGAGCTTTTCATATTGTATGTGCTTGTGGCTGTGTATTATTATTATTATTATTATTATTATTATTATTTAATATTTAATATTCGTTAACTGTGCCTGTTGCACCGTAATCATCTCTTGTGTGGAAGAGGGCTATTTGTAGTTAATAATTACGAAAATACGCCTATCCAAATACATTGCCAATTTTTTGGCCAAAAAATAGAAATTTTAAGATGAAAAATTGTGATATTTTTTATTTCTGCTCAAAACATAGATTGCGGGGACTCGATAGAACCGCCTCAAGAGAAAAGTGGGAAAACTCGGACACTGGTAAGAAGATAGATTTTCCAAGATGACGGCGCTCACCCTCACTTCGGTCCTTCAAAGAGATAACTATTTTAGAATATATTAACCTTCACTACAGGTAATGTTAAGGGAATGTGTGACAGGCATAAAAAAGACTCTCAGCCCTTCATCATTATATTTTCTAGTTCTTTGAATCACGTCGGTGTATCGAGCCAAAGACTTTATGACTGCTCCGGCCTAAAGACGTTTAAGTAAGTCGGTTGGTGCCTGACGCCCTGTCTCTGATCGGGTCCAACAGAGTTTAAGTACGTATTGTTTTGGCTTTAAGATTTCAATTATTATTATGAAGACGGCGAAATTCGTTTGCATTGCATGGTTTGTAACAATCATAATTACAGTACAGTCTGCTTTGGTTTGTATAGCTTTGAAACCTGAGATCAGCTAACACTACATACTTATCTTTGTGTTTTTTTTTTTTGTTTTGTTTTTTTTTGGGGGGGGGGGGGTTGGGTTTACGGCCCTTTCAAGATTATTTTACTCATATCGAGCCGATCGTTAATCAGAGGGGTGAAAACCGGAGTACCCGGAGAAAAAACACCTGACTTTCCTTCCGTTACAGAACTTGGCGTCTCACATATGACCCGAGCGGGGCTCGAACCACAGCGGTGAGAGACCAAATGATCAAGAGTCAGCGCTCTTAACCATTAGGCCATGGAGGCACCACATACTGATAGCACTTCCAGTTTTTTGAGCCCAGATCTTTCGAAATAGTACAAACCGGGCCCCACCTCAACGCCAGAGAGTCCTGAATCTAAATTATCAGTAAATAAAGAAGAAGCAGGACAGGATTGAGAACATACTTGACATTGTACCGCCTGACATAGTGATTGGTACAGAGACATGGTTAGACCAATCCATTTCCAACAATCAGCTCTTCCCACCAAATTGTAAAGTGTATAAAGTATTCAGAAGATACAGACCATCGGGTAGTGGTGACGGAGTGCTAATCACAGTACGAAATAAGCACAGTGAAATTCCGCTATTAAGACCACCTAAAATTAAGACTAATTCTGCTTTAGAAAGCTTATTTAGAAGGGTGCAGTTATTCATTCTTCATATTTGGCACACAGTGACCTCTGGTCACTTATAGACCACTTTTGAACATTCCCAAAGGTGGTCTGAATAGGGGAATTTTACTGTACCTTTGTGAAAAAGTGTCAGAACAGAACAGAAAAATTTAGAGTGAGCACGTTTTTTTTTTTTTGTTTTTTTTTAGCTTGTTTGGGCCAGTTAGGCTTCGGAAGACGCATCATGTCATGGACCTTTTTGGCACAAAAGCAATATATAGTTCACTCACTCGGATATCCTAATGTGAATTTTATAGAAAACCTTGCTAAGCAGTTGTTTATAAACTTCTTTGCAATTATTTGATAAAGGTTGGTCTAGAAACCATCAGGTTACCAAGTCTGTGAAATAAAGACCCCTCTTAACCCCCTTTATATTTGCAAACATTTGGTTTACGGGGTATTTATTATGTTCCTTATTTCTGCCTAAAATAGTTTGTGGGTACTCGCTAGAACCGTCTCATTGAGACGTTTCTTACCAGCTCCAACACTCTATATATATCACCAACGCATAAATACAACTTGCCCAAGAACATACAAACTAATTCGGAAGATGAAACAATGATGAGGACTTGACAGCATGAAATAACAAGTCCTGTATCCAAGATCCAAACTTCTTTCCCATGAGTAAACTTCCAATAGGCCTGCCCATACCACCGTAGGCTGTTTGGCGCCTGTGGGTGCGCAAAGACAGTAAACCATGAGATGTTGGTCAAGGTCAAATATGAATGCTTGCATTTAAGTTCCCATCCCTGAATACAATTCTGAATCAAGTATCTTTAATGAAGTTCTCATAGTTTTTGAGAAATGGACTCAAACATGAGGGTTAAAGCTAGGTGTTGTCGCATTAGTTCACAAAGTTAGAGAACCATGGAATGTAGGTCATGGCCAAATATGGATGCTTTTGTTTTGTTTGATTTGAGGTTTAACGTCCCCGTCAACACTGTATAGGTCATTTTGGAGACGTTGCTTCCAATTTTTGTGGGGCTTTTACCCGACTTTGAGATGAAATGACATCTCAAGCCCTGTCACCCAATGAAACCAATACGGTTTATAAGCACGGGCGGTCCGACTCGCACCGCTTTCCTGGGCAGGCTTAGTTCAGTTAAGCGGTTTACCAGTACTCATGTGCGGTCGGTTTTAGCTCCGCGTGGAAGCATCATGCAGCCCATCTATTTCTTCAAGCCCCGATGGGCGTGGCCATATATATATGGATGCCTGCATTAATTTTGCCACCCATAGATGTAAGTTTGTACCAAGTATCATAAAGGACGTTCTTATGGACTTGCATGTCAGGGTAAATACTACATTGTAAGGCTGTCACAAAAGTTCAGAAAGTCAGTGAACAATGAAATAGGCCGTTCCGAAAACACGCCAATTCAAATACATGTACATTGTAAACTCAACCGCCAATATTATGATGAAATATTATGATTTTTTTTTTCTTATTTCTACAAGCAATATATAGTGTAGGTACACTCATCGAGGCGGTTCTAACGAGTACCAACAATCTATATTTTGGAGCAGAAATATGAAAATAGGGTTAACCTCTGTAAAATAGAAGGCATTATAAAGGCAATGATCAGGAATCGATATAATTAACCCACGGTATCCATCAGAGCCACCAAAGGGAAAGAACACAAACATTAAATAACCAGACCCTAATGGAAACATCATTAGCGGAAAGCCAACAGGGCAGTTACTTTCCAACAAAATGGCCAATTGGCTATCCAAAACAAAAAGTTATAAGCGGTATACAAACTCAAAGACAAACCATAACAAAAATAAACCGCGGCAGTAGAGCCGCCTCGGAACGGTCAGTGAAAAGAATTTCACTTTGCATGTTGGGGGGGGGGGAGAGGGGGGAGGGGGGGGGGTTAAATCGATATTACGCGGCCGCAATCCTCCCCATTGATTCCGTCGCGATTTAGACAAATAATTTGGTCAGTCCGTATCCGCATGAAGACTTCCTAACCCATCAGTGCAACATCTCCGAGAACACAAAAATCAAACAACCACAAAGATGAAACAACGGTGAGAACTCGACAGCAAGAAACCACTGAAATAAGACAAAATGATAAACCGTGGTTTAATTCTGAGCTTAGATTTAACTTAAGAATACGTGATCGACTTCGGAAACGTTATTTGAAAACAAAACGGGAAATTGATCATACATCTTATAAGCGACAGCGCAACAAAGTTAATAATATGATCAAATATGCAAAAGTTAACTTTGTTAATAAAATCGATGGTATAATTCAAAACCAGGGAACTGGAAATTCGTGTAGAACATTTTGGCAAGTCATGGGGCGATTCATGGGAAAAACAAGCACTTCAATCCAAATACCCCCTATACTGAAAAGCAATAATAATTTTGCATTTACAGACTATGCCAAAGCCGAAGAATTAAACAGGTATTTTGCCTCTATTTCCACCATTAATGATGTAAACATTGAAATACCCAATTTTGGAAGTCGTTGTAATGTTGATTTTTATACGATGAGAATCACCGAAACAGAAGTGGCCGATATTTTAAAAATACTAAAGCTTAACAAGGCAACAGGTCCTGACAGAATCAGCAATAGAATGTTAAAATTAACTTGTAGTACTGTTTGTATTCCCCTGGCTAAACTGTTTAATTTATCGCTGAAAGCTCATACATATCCAGAATTATGGAAAATTGCACGTGTTATGCCACTGTTCAAGAAAGTGGAAAAGTCGCTCTGTTGTAATTACAGGCCAGTATCATTAACAAGTAATGTTGGCAAGTCTTTTGAACGCATTATTTTTAAACATCTGTATAATCATATTTTAGAAAACAACCTTTTATATAAATATCAATCTGGTTTTCTGCCAGGTCACTCGACTGTTCACCCCTTGATTGAATTGACACATAACACATGCTTGTCTCTTGAGAACTATGAAGCAAATTGTCAAGTTTTTTTGTGATATCTCCAAAGCTTTTGACCGCGTTTGGCATAAGGGTTTATTATGTAAATTGGAAAAATATGGCATAAAGGGAGATATTTTAATTTGGATAACAAGTTGTTTGCATTCCAGAAAACAAAAAGTTTTTGTAAATGAGGAACTATCTGACGATCTTCAATTAAACGCAGGAGTTCCTCAAGGGTCGGTTTTAGGTTCGTAATTATTTTTATTGTATATAAATGATACTGGAGATTAGGTAGAAGGAAAAACGCGTCTTTGTGCAGATGATACCTCCATTGGTTATTCGTCGTCAAAATTAGCAGAAATCGAAACAGTATTAAATAACGACCATAAGAAATTAAAAGATTGGGCAAACACATGGCTGATAAGTTTCAATCCTGCGAAAACGGCAGTAAAAATAAAAAATGAGTTCCTTTAAGAGCAGTGAAAACATTCATAAGAAAGAAGATGGGTCATACTACGTAGTTTCGGCTAATAAAGCCTCATCAGTGACCCTGTAATGATCCGGCAAAGAAAGCCAGAGGAAACACACTGCAATTTTGCGAATTTCGAATAGGCAGTCGATTCAAAGACTGATATAAATCAAAATGGGGTCCAAATAATTAAAAACCTGTCTAGAATATGAGTCTAAACCAATAATTTATTTCCGATTTCTCAGAATATTCACGCTGATCCCAAAGGACCAAAAGTAAAATATAAACTGCACTATGGTTGATGTACGGGGAGACGTTTTACGGCCGCCACACGGCACAACACCAGCTGCAGTGAAGGCAAATAAAAATCAAAAATGAGTTCCTTTAAGAGCAGTGAAAACATTCATAAGAAAGAAGATGGGTCATACTACGTAGTTTCGGCTAATAAAGCCTCATCAGTGACCCTGTAATGATCCGGCAAAGAAAGCCAGAGGAAACATACTGCAATTTTGCGAATTTCGAATAGGCAGTCGATTCAAAGACTGATATAAATCAAAATGGGGTCCAAATAATTAAAAACCTGTCTAGAATATGAGTCTAAACCAATAATTTATTTCCGATTTCTCAGAATATTCACGCTGATCCCAAAGGACCAAAAGTAAAATATAAACTGCACTGGAAGTTGTATTAGTTTCTGACATTTTCCATGATTATGACCTACGGTTAACTTACGAAGACATCGCATTAAATATAGTCGAAATCCACAAATACTTAGGTATTTATTTAACATCCAACAATAAATGGACTAAACATATCGCTTTTATAATTGATTCAGCATCAAGGCAAGTTTCATATCTAAGAAAACTAAAGTACCAGTTATCAAAAAGTACACTTGATAGATTATACTGTACTTATATCAGGCCTTTGTTAGAATATGGGTCGGAAATTTGGGATGGCTGTACGCTAACTGATGCCAATCGCTTCGAGCAAATACAACTTAATGCAGCACGAATTGTTACAGGTCTACCAGTGTTTGCATAGTTACGTTCTCTTTATTATGAAACTGGTTGGGAAACCTTGGCGAATAGAAGAAAACGTAAAAAAATAACTTTGATGTACAAACTTGTCAATGGCGATGCTCCATCTAACCTCGTTGACTTATTACCAAATACAGTAATTGGTATTTGTTCTTATAATTAATGCGTAACTATACCAAATTTAGTGACACAGATGCCTTTCTGATATTTAATCTTCATCAGTGTGTCTAACTCCCAAAGTTTTGAAACCGAAACGGATGAGGGACAAGACGCGGCAAACACAGCACAACCCCCTCCGAGCACACACCGACCGACGTAGCTCATGCGACAGGTCAGCTGGAGGCATCAGGCAAGAGACGCCTACCAGGGAACTTATAGGCGTCCCCCATCGAGCCAATATCAGCAAACATGGCCCACACCCCACGGAAGTCCCGGACATCAGGAAGGAGATGCCCAATGTAGCGAGACTTCCAAAATTTATAATATTATAAAAAGTGGCAACCAAATCCGCTAAGATACATGTCCCACCAGACAATTCAGTCTTAGTTTTAGAAAAATTAGAAATTTATACTGCAAAAATTAAATATAAAATATAGTTATTTAAATCAGTACTTGAGAACTGACGTCAACACCGCAGTATCAACCTCAGCGCTAAAGAACTGATACTGAGCTGATGATACCCTCGGGGACGAACGAATCATCCACCAGCAGAGATACCGACCCACTGGTTGCAATTAATGCGTAACTATACCAAATTTAGTGACACAGACGCCATTCTGATATATAATCTTCATCAGTGTGTCTAAATCCAAAAGTTTTGAAACCGAAATAGATGATGGACAAGACCCGGCAAACACAGCACATCCCGCTCCGAGCACACACCCACCGATGTAGCTCATAAGACAGGTCAACTGGAGGCATCAGGCAAGAGACGCCTTCCAGGGAGCTTATAGGCGTCCCCCACCGAGCCAACATCAGCAAACATGGCCAACACCCCACGGAAGTCACGGGAATCAGGAAGGAGATGCCCAAAATAGCGAGACTTGCAACATTTGTAATATTATAAAAAGTGGCAACCAAATCCGCTAAGACACATGTCCCATCTGACAAGTCAGTCTTAGTTTAAGAAAAATTAGAAATGTATACTGCAAAAATTGAAGATATAATATACATGTAGTTATTTAAATCAGTACCTGAGTACTGACGTCAACACCGCAGTATCAACCTCAGCACTAAGGAACTGATACTGAGCTGGTGATACCCTCGATGACGAACGAATCATCCACCACCAGAGAAAGAAATAGCCTGAGAAATAGGAACAATTTTGAAATTCCTTTTTCTAGACTTTGTTCATATGAAAGTTCATACTTCCCTTCTACCTTAAAATTATGGAATGAACTTGACCCACAGATTCGAATACTCCCAACTCTTTCACAATTTAAGTCTAATATTCAGTCCACAACATACAAATATAAGAGAGCGAAGGTACAGCATAATACTTGCACGTATCAGACACAGAAGCAGCAGTTTAAAGGCTGATCTTTTTTATGTAAATATTATTCCGAGTCCTGCATGCAGTTGTGGTGCTCCAAGCGAAAGTGCAGAACACTATTTCTTCGAATGTCAGCTATACACAAATCAATGAAACTTTCTTATGCATAATTTACAAACTTTATTGAATCTTCAAGATGTGAATGTTGAGATCCTGACAACAGGATCTCAAAATTATGGCGACATTTCTAATAGATCAATCATACAGTCCATCACTAGATTCATTAAGGATACACGCAGGTTTGAAGAAAATACGTAAATTAATTACTCTTTTGGTTCATTTCTGTTTGCTGGTCCAATACATGCATCTTAATGATTTCAAGGACAGCGCTTCCACAACGGGTGAGGTTTTATGTTAGAAATGATGCGTGTGTGTGCGTGCGTGCGTGCGTGCGCATACGCGTGCATGAGACCTGCTTGCATTCTTGCACATGCGTGTACTAAACCTGACCCGGTATAAATTGCATGTTAAATTGCACCCACCATTGTACCATTGAAATGATTTGTTGTTATGTTTAGGGAAAGGACTATCTAATGTTGTCATAACGTGTATCCAGTCCCTTTGTATGTTTATGCGATAAAATATGTTTAATCTAAGCTGAAATGCTATTGCAAAAGAAAACCAACAGCTTAGTAACCCGAGTTATACTATATAAAAGTGGGGTTCAAGTGGGGTCAGAATTACATTGGCGAGTTTTTTGTGATGTATTCATTAACTTATCGAACGTTCAAACAAACATTCAGGATCAGACCAGAAACTGCGTTTTGCGACGGTTAAATCGGATCTTTGCAGTTTAACAATGCCGCCTCTCTAATTGGAAGGGCGTATCCCAGTAACGAAAACATGTCTATATAATTTTGTTTCCCTTGAACTCCGCTTTTGTATAGTAAAACTGGGGTTACAGGGGTAAACCTTGTTCTATTTTCTGCTCTAAATTATAGATTGTGGTACCCGTTAGAACCGCCTCATCGGCGGTTCTAACGAGTACCCACAATCTATATTTTGAGCAGAAATAAGAAAAAATCACAATTTTTCATCTTAAAATTTTAGTTTTTTTCGGCGGTAACGTTTACAATGTGCATGAATTTGTATAGGCGTATTTTCATGCATTGTACTTTGAGTCGACCCTTTCACCCTAAATTTCGAAATTTTTCCAATGAAATAAACTAGTATATATTTTTCACGACAAAGAGTGAACAGCTCAAGGCGCAGTCTGATCCTTGTTTGCTTCTTCTTATCTTGTGACTTTTTTGTGTCAGAATATTTAGAGTAAACACAATGTACGTTCCACTCAATTATTTAAGTATGGATGCTTTCATTTGTTCTAAGGATGTACTGTGTAAATGCTTATTCCGTCCTAAAATGCAGGTCAGACTCACGGCATTTCCACAAGAAAAAATGCATGGCCTTTTTCAGAGAAGCAAACGAAATGTCATAAATATTGCCAAACATCACAAATGAATATAGAGTATATAAGAAATGACACTCAGGTCACAGACCAAGTTTTAGCTTTCAGTTGCAGTAATCCGAGTATCTGAACATCATATGGGCCCCGTTAAGCGATTTTGGTACTTATCGCCTATGCGAGCAGCGAAGGTTCAGGCGAGCCTGCGCATCCGCGCAGTCTCGCCAGAACCTTCGCTGCACGCTCATACAAGCAGTTAATCAAGAGGAACCTTCAGGCAGAAAGCCATACCCCTGGCCCCTCTGAATGGCTGGGCATGCGCAGTTAAAATTTGTCATGGCGGAATGCTCGAAGACACAAATTCGCTTGGCGGGGCTCATATCAAAATGATACAATGAAATTAATGTTGCAAGATATGAACTCACCATCACCCAATCTCGTGTGTGATTCTGAAGAACAGAACTATATTTTCCTAGCCTGCTATACAGTCTGACGCCGTTGACAAAGCACAAAAGAACTTAGTAAGTACTCACGATTCTTTCCCTCATAAGTCATGGAATGACTCCTAAGCTTTGTTTAACCTTTGGCCCACCGTGACTAAGACTCACGATCAACTTGAGAATAAGGCATTTCGATAACACACCCGTGCGACATAGTGCATATTTCTCATCTCCAAAATGGCTACTTTTCTGATGAAACTCCCTGATATTTTTCTTAAAAATACTGCAAACATAGGTCGTGGGTGCTCGTTAGAACCGCCTCATTGAGGCGGTTCTAACGAGTACCCACAACCTATGTCTTGGAGTAAAAATAAGAACAATAATGTATACCCCAGTAAACCCCCGTTTTCTCTATATAAAGTGGGGTTTATGGGGGTCTTCATTTTACGGACTAGTACACGTGATGGCAACGCTGGGTTTGTTATCACTGCGATGAAACTGGTTGAATCTTGCTAAAATTGTCGTAATGTTTAATAATGCAATGTGTCATCGACAGCAATTGCGGCATCGACTACCGGAACAAGTATTTTTATTACGGTAACACATCCGCGTGCTATAAGAGCTCGGCATCGATAGTAGTGCTCGGCCTCTATAGTAGTCCTAAACTCCTCCGTGGTGTAGTGGTTATGCTACTCGCCTTGTAAACCAGGGGTCTAAGGATCGATCCCGGGCTTCTCCAGACTTTCGGATGAGTCTTAAAACCGAGGTCCCATCTCCGTATGACCTTAGCTGTTGGTGAGACGTTAAACTCAAACACTCAGTTGATAGTAGTGGCAGTGCCCGAAAGAGAGGTCAACACTTATGCATTGTCTTCAACATAGTCTCGTGAGCTATAGAACAGTGTCTTTTCCATTACCAACGGATGCAGCTTGCTTGTCTGGAACTTTTGTGGAGGTGGGGACTCAGGTTGTTTCCACTGTTTGCTTTGTGACTTGGATTCAGGGTCAAAATGGCGAACCCATGTCTCATCTTGGGGCATAAATTTTACTAAGAATCTGACTGGATCAGTCATTCTAAAAGTGGTCTCGAATGCTAAGTCTATTCAGCTTTTGGTCCAAAGTCAATATTTGTGGCATCATCTTGCCAACAGTCAGCTCATCCCAGGAGTGTAGGTTATAGTAACATGAACAGAGCAACATTGATTCTCATTGTGTCTGGAATTGGTTCGAAACAGCCGTGATAAACGAGCCATACTTCACGAAAATACGTCTATATTATGTTGATCCCTTGAACCCCACTTTTATACAGGAAAAACTGGGGTTTACAGGGGTAAACCTTTTCTTATTTTTGCTATAAAATATAGATTGTGGGTACCCGTTAGAAACGCCTCGATGAGTACCCATAATCTATATTTTGAGCAGAAATGAAGAAAATATCACAAATTCTCATCTCTTTTTTCGGCGGTAAAGTTTGGGCGCGTTTACGTAAATGAGATGATTCTCTGTGCTTTTTTCTATAGGAGAATAAACATAGTGTCTTATTTATCTTATTTAATGACCTGGCGCTATACTTAGCTCCCAGTAAGTCGTGCTACGCCTGCCTAGAAAAAAACTAGCCTCACAAATGAGCAATTGGAGTTTGACTGTAACTTGACCTTTTCCATACTGGATCGATTGTTCGTCGGTCGACCCAAGGTAACTATGCACAGTAGCTTTTGGTTGTTGGTAACCAGTACAGTGCACATTTATTCGCCAGAAACTGACATCTGCCCTTCTTGAATCAGCGGAAGGGAGAGAATGACCGTAGGAAAGATTTCATAATCAATCTCCAGGAAAGAATGTTGCCGACCCCGCCAGGTATCGAACCCGCGTCCTCCTGATCACCAGTCACGCGCATCCGACTGAGCTACCGAGGCCGGCAGTTCCTGTGCAGTAGCAAACACAATAACAATAACAGGGGTTTCCTACTTGTAGCTACTTGTAGTGATTCATAATAAAATACATAAATTATTTGTTCTTTCTTTCTCTTTTCAGAGGGAAGCATGTATTATAAAATATATCTCTTTTTCTGCGTCTCCTTCCTAACAACATGCGTCGCTGTGTCTGAACCCGTGCTACGATCACCTCAAACCGACTCACATGCAAATTACCACAACTTCCAGAACAAAGGTAACTTTTACACATTTGGATTGCACACCCGTGTAACACAGTCAGTTTGTTTGTTTGTTTTGAGGTTTAACGTCCCCGTCAACACTGTATAGGCCATTTTGGAGATGTTGCTTCCAATTTTGTGTGATTTTTACCCGACATTGAGATGAACTGACATCTCATGCCCTGTCGTACAATGAAACCGATAGGGTTTATAAGCATGTATGGACCGACTCGCACCGCTTTGCCTGGGCAGGATTAGATTCCCTCAGTGGTTTTCCAGTACTCGTGTGCGGTCGCTTTCAGTTCTGCGTGGCAGCATCATGCAGCCCATCTATTTCTGCATCACGTGAACAAGTCGTAAAGTGAACACCTCCCTAAACCCTACTTTATATAGAGAATATGTACTAAAAAAGGTTTATCCTTTGGAAGCAACGAATACACCACAGAACTGAAAAATAAGGAGTGTAAGGAGTTTTCTGGTCTAGTTAGTTTCGGCCAATTAGAAAGCTGGGATTCATGGGGGTATACAATATTTTTCTTATTTCTGCTCCAAGACATAGGTTGTGGGTACTCGTCAGAACCGCCTCAATGAGGCGGTTCTAAAGAGCATCCACAGCCTATCTTTGGAGCATAATTAAGAAAAATGTCATTGATTTTCATCAGAAAAGTAGCAATTTCGGAGAGTGTAAAAATGCACGGTTGTGACGCACGGGTGTGTTATCGTAATGTCAAGCCCCAATGGGCGGGGGCCTGTTACATAGTTATTTCTCTCAAGGCTGCTTAATGACATTTTTTTTTGTTGTTTAAAAAAGGGGATTTTTTCTATGCTGCAAATATGGATTGTGGGTGCTCCTTACACTTTTTCTTTACAATAACACACCCTTGCGCTAAAATCTCTAGATATTTTTTTAATTCCTAGTCCAAATATAAATTGTAAGTGCTCACTAGAACCGCCTCGCCGAGGTGGCTCTCACGAGTACTCACAATCTACGTTTTGGATCCTAAATAAGGAAAAATAATGAATACACACGTTACATGTAACCCTATTTTTCGCTGAATAAAGTGGGTTAACTTAAGAGTGGTTTTCAGTTCACTGACTTGTTAACCGGATATGAGGTGGTCCTACATGTAACGAGTACCCGCAATCTATGTTTTCATCACGCGAACTAGTCCGTGAAATGAAGACCCCCTATACCCACTTTATATAGAGAAAACCGGGGTTTACGGCGGTATACATTATTTTTTCTTAATTTTTACTCCAAGACATAGGTTGTGGGTACTCGTTAGAACCGCCTCAATAAGGCGGTTCTAACGAGCACCCACGACCTATATTTGTTTTTTTATTAATAGCCGGGGACATATAACTCATTTTCGAAAATTTAATTAGTCGGCGGTTCGAAAGGATAAACTTACCTGAAATGGATAGATCGAAGTCTAAACTTTCGCATTCTGGGTGTTGTCGCATTTGTAAGTAGGGACAAGGTCTTCAAAACGGACCCTTTTGCTAACCACCCGAATTATGTAAAAATATGTTCAAAACATTACAACACTTTTTTTTCAAAACATCAGGCTATCCTATAAAATCTGTTCATGTCCCGTAATTTGGAATACATTGAGCAAGTGTTCACAGCAATTTTAGCCAGTTAATAACAAACCATATTCTTTTAGATAATGTCAGAAAATGAACCCTCAAAATGGTAAAAAATATGCATTGTTTTTTCTCTGAGGACATAACCATTGGATTTGAATGATTTTTTTTGCTGTTATATAAAGGGTCTATATGTCTTTAATTGACAGAATAAAATGGTGAGAAATTATTTAAAAAATGCAATTTAGTTTGCATACCCCCATTTCTTCATAATTCAATATTGCGTTTTTAAAGCTTTAATTCGTATAGAAATTGAATAAAAATGGCCATAAAAATCTTAATGGTTGCAGTGCCGGAGAAGTTTGATATTAAATGTCACAGGTGCACAGAATAAACATTCCGGTAAATAAACAGTGTATTAGCAATGCCATAAATACAGCGCTACGACTCGGTCTAATGTAGTGTTGAAAGTATTGATTAAATCTAGGCTATGTCATTAAAACTACGCTTCAAACTGAAAAACAATTATAGGTGTGCACGTAGAAATCGGTGTTAGCATTCGAACATAAAGTTTGAATCAAAATTAATTCTATTTAAAGTTTTGTAATCTGCTGAAGCAAGGTAGTTTCTGCAACATTGAAGTGAATGCAATGATCAGGAATCGATACAATTAACCCACAGTTCCCATCAGAGACACCAAAGGGAAAGAAACACGAAACAACCAGACCCCAATGGAAAGACCAATAATGGAAAGCCAAAAGGACAGTCACACTCCCACAAATGGCCAATTGGCCATACAAAACAAAACAACATGAGCGATACACACACTTAAAGACAAGCCATAAAAAAAAAACACGACAGAGGACTGCCCCGGAACGGCCAGCGAAACGAATCACCACTGGTGGGCCCAAATAGACCCCACGTGGCCACAATCCTCGCCCTTACTTCCGTCGCGATTTAGACAAATAATTTGTTCAGTCCGCATGAAGGCCTCCTAACCCATCAGTGAAATATCTCCGTGAACACAAAATCAAACGACCACAGAGATGATACAACGGTGAGGACCCGACAGCAAGAAACCACTGAAATGCTGGAGCAAAAGAAAACCAACAGCTAGACTCCGAGTGGCCCGACCAGAGACAGAGCATCAGGCACCAACCAACATTAACTAAAATTAGATTCTCTGTAGTTCTCAGTAATCCTTTACGCTGGAACTGTAATAGAATCTGAAGTCTGACCCACCTACTCGATAGGAAACGCATTATATTGTGAATACCAAATGTAGCTTGTCGTCTTGTCACACTACATGCAAATACTGTACTTAGTCTTCTTGTCTATTTTGGTAATTTAACCAAATATTTTTGGCCTATATTGTGGGCGTGTTTTTTCTGTCTTTTGTCTCTTCTATTGGATTTCTCTTTTTTTTTTAAAGAGTCAATACACGGTTGAATGTAAAATGTCCAGGTCAATATTTCCTTGCATGCAAATGTTTTACCGAAAAGAGCAAATCAAATTTTGTTAGAATGCATCTGTCTCATTGTTGATTGTTAACATAAGGAGTCGTAGCCTGCCAAGAATCACTAGCCTGACATTATGTATTAGTAATTTACTGCATATGTGAATCTACAAAGAATTAAGTAATGGTTTGCTCTTCCAACACCTTTGATAGTCCGTTAAAACTTTTGCCAAATAAAAAGAGGCGCAAAAGTACGGACTGGACGAGAAGCATCAAATGTCAAACTAACATTGATGAAAACTTAGAGACGTTTTGGCTGAAAATATATAATTGCAATGACTTCAGCAGCCAATCTTCGAAATTAAAAGATTAGGTACAACATAAATGTTATACGATAGACTGCATGCATGGTAGTTAACCCAATCATGGTTAACAACTTTGCTTCCCTCTTTAATTGCTCGCCGGTGGGTCAGGCCTCAGATTCTATGACGGTTCCAGCGTAAAGGCTTTACTGAGAATTAGAGAGAATTTAGTTTTATGTATTGTTGGTTGGCGCCTGATGCTATGTCTCTGGTCTGGCCTATCGGAGTCTAACTGCTAATTTTCTTTTGCTCTAGCATTTCAGTGGTTTCTTGCTGTCGAGTCCTCACCGTTTCATCTCTGTGGTTGTTTGATTTTTGTGCTCTCGGAGATGTTGCACTGGCGAGTTAGACTGAACAAATTATTTGTCTAAATCGCGACGGAAGTAAGGGCGAGGATTGTGGCCGCGTGGGGTCTGTTTGGGCCCACCAGTGGGGTTCGTTTCACTGGCCGTTCCGGGGCAGTCCTCTGTCGTGTTTTTATGTTCTTATGGCTTGTCTTTGTTTTGTTTTGGATGGCCAATTGGCCATTTGTGGGAGAGTGACTGTCCTTTTGGCTTTCCGTTATTATTTAAGCCACCCCCCTCCCCCACCCAAAGTGGATTTCGTTTCACTGAGCGTTTCAAGGCGGTTCTTCTGTCGGTTCTTCTGTTGTTATGGTTTGTCCCTGAGTGTGTGTATCGCATATATTCTTTGTTATGGATGACCTATTGGCCAGTTTCTGGGAAAGTGGCTGTCCTTTTGGCTTTCGCGATTGGTGTTTCCTTTAGGGCCTAGTTATTTCGTGTTTGTGTTTCTTTCCCGTTGGTGTCTCTGATGGGAGCTGTCGGTTAATTGTATCGATTGCTGATCACTGCCTTCACTTCTATGATACTTCCTTAAGGGCTTTTACATGTACCTTGGCGTGGTAAGGAGGATTGTGTGCCATCATTTTTAATGGAACAATAGGGCACAAACTAAAGCAGTCCAACAATAAAACCTCTATTTTAGAAATACAACAGTAGGAGCATAGGCTTTTACGAATTACTAGCAGCTCTCAATCTGTAGATGATAACTGCTTGTCCGATCTTATGCATTCTGAAAACCAAACTGATATGAATATCTCTTTATATCAGACATTAGATTTATTTTTTATAAATTGTATTATATAAGCTGTAATGTTTAATACAGTTTCTGCCCTTCAAATCTATTTTATCATGATAATGACACTTAATTCAGGGTAAAGTAGAACTTTATATAGTAAAATGTATATATTGTCAAAAAGGTATCTTTTTGGTGCATTGTTCCCAATATATCTTTATCAAACTAATAAAAAAATGTTCACAACCTTTCTACAACATTTTATAACAACATTTTTTTTCTACCCTAAAGGTACAATTGATTTACTGTTGTTATGACTTTTGCGAAAAATTGCTATTTATATGGTACTGAGTTATCTCCCTTAATTACAACAACTTGTCCCCACTTTATGATGCGACAACACCCTGAATCTAAACAAGTAAACATTATTCTTTGATATAGAGGTATTTTTATCCTTTCAAATCGATGGCTAATTAAAAAGTGTTTCTAGAGGGTTTCTGAGATGTATGTCCCCGGCTATAAAAAAAAATCAGGGATTTTCATCAGAAAAGTAGCCATTTTGGAGATGAGAAATATGCAGTACGTCGCACGTGTGTATGTTACGAGATGGAATAGGAAACCTCTCTGGTGTTTATGCACATCTAAACGGGTAAATCACAGTATTGTGGCCACCTAGGTTGCACCTGGTAGCAAAAAATCAACTTTGCACAATTCTTATAAAAACATTTTTTTCATAGGGGTTAGTATCCTAAATGTATAGCATTTGCAGCTTTTCGGGCGGAGAGTGGTACAAATGTGTTTTTTGATGCTTCACATGTATGTGGGTGGAAAGTGGTTACGGACACTACAGGGTGTGCATAACACTATAGTTAAACAACATTAACCATATTAAACTTTATTAACTTTGCTTTAAACATGACTAGGAACACTAACAAGTAAAAATAATCAGTCTTTGCAAAAGTAATAAAGCTTGAAGAAAAAATAATGCACATAAGTTACCATCACTGTTCAAGACACACAAATAATAAGCCAAAACTTTGTTATGATAATCCGGATAAGCCAATCATTCCAAATAAAACTTATTTAAACTAGACATCAAAGTCATATGCACAAACTGAAAACAAGATGTAGTTCTTTGGACATAAGTTGAATGGAAAAAAATCAGAAGATTTATCACAGCTAAAATGGTTACGGACACTACAAATTTAACAATGCTTCATTTTTTTTCAAATTTCAATTAACTGTTTACTTTTTTTTAAAGAAATATGCAGTGAAAAAATATAAAATAAATTACAAAATAAATTAAACAGGAAAATATTTGCTGGAATGTTTGAAATTTAACATAGAAGGTCCCAATAAACGGAAACACATAATGTACAAAAAAGTGAAACCCTGATTTAAGAATATAAAATTAATATGCTAAGCAAATCAAATAGAAATTAATTCATAACACAATTTAAGCCAACCTATAGGATGAAAATTTGATAAATATCCAGCAACTTTTAAATTTTGAAACTTAAGTGGTGCAAAATGTTACGGACACTACAGCATTTTTAGGCGAATCAAATAGCTTAAATGTACATTCATGTATCAGGTCTTTGTATAAAGCAAATTTAATTTAAAATTGTCTCCAAAATCAGATGATAAGTAAAAAAAAAAAAAAAAAAACACCAGGAATGTACATTTTTCAACTATTAATTGTCACCAAAAGCAAACATTATTTTTTTTGTTACATATGCCCCCTGCCCATCGAGGCTTGAAGAAATAGATGAGCTGCATGATGCCTCCAGGATTAGCTAATACCAACCGCACAGAAATACTGGTAAACCACTTAGAGGATCTAAGCCTGCCCAGTCATAATGGTGCAAGTCAGACCTTCTGTGCTTATAAACCCAATTGGTTTCATTGGGCAACAGGGCTTGAGATGTCATTTTATCTCAATATCGGGTAAAAGTCCCACAAAATTGGAAGCAACTTCTCGAAAATGACCTATACAGTGTTGACAGGGAGGTTAAACCTCAAATCCAACAAAAAACAAAACAAAAACAAACTTACTGTATATATAGCTATGTAAAATTGTCAGACATGTTAAATATTTGATACAAAGAAGTAGATGTATATAATTGGCCCCCGCCCATCGGGGCTTGAAGAAATAGATGGACTGCATGATGCTTCTACGCAAAGCTAAAACCGACCCACACACGCGTACTGGTAGACCGCTTAGAGGATCTAAGCCTGCCCAGGCAAAGCAGTGGGAGTTGGCCCGTCCATGCTTATAAACCCTATTGGTTTCATTGGGCAGCAGGGCCTGAGATGTCATTTCATCTCAATGTCGGGTAAAAGTCCCACAAAATTGGAAGCAACGTCTCCAAAATGACCTATACAGTGTTAACGGGGACGTTAAACCTCAAATCAAACAAAAGATGTACATGATGCAAAATAATTTTGGTTTACGATTTCAGTATAGCTTTTACAATTGCCCTGTGATGAAGACTAGAATTTGATAAACATAACAGTTAATAATTCAATATATTAACAAGTTAAAGGTTAAAAATTTGAAATTTGAACATTTCATGTTAGGTAAGGAGACTAGAATTTGATAAACATAACAACAATTAACAATTTAGCATACATGTATTTACAAGTTAAAAGCTAGAAATTTGAACATTTCATGATTGAAAAAATAGATTGGGTTGCATGGTGCTTCCATGCAGAGCTGAATCCGACCGCACATGAGACTTACATACAGTATCACTTTGCCTGGACAGACTTAGACCTTCTAAAATATGTGTACTGGTAAACGGCTTAGGTTTAAACCTGCCCAGGCAAAGTGATGAGAGTCAGACTGCCCATGCATATAAACCCTATTGGTTTCATTGGGCGGCAGGCCTTGAGATGTCATTTCATCTAAGCGCGGGGTAAAAAAATCCACAAAATTAGAGGCAACATCTCAAAAAATTAAAATGACCTATATAGTGTTGATGGGGCCTTTAAACCTCAGTCCCTGCCCTTCGGGCGTGGTGAAATAGATTGGGGTGTATGATGCTTCCACACAGAGCTGAAGCCGACCACCCATGAATACTGGCAAATCAACTGCTTAGAGGGTTCAAGCCTGCCTAGGAACAGTGTGCAAGTCAGACAGTCCATGCTTAAAAACCTTATTGGTTTCATTTGTCGGTAGAGCTTGGGATGTCATTTCATCTCAGTTTCGGGTAAAAGTCTCACAAATTGGAAGCAATGTCTCCAAAATGACCTATATAGTGTTGACGGGGACATTAAACCTAAAATCAAACAAACAATGAGGCAGTTCTAATGAGCACCAACAGGCTATGTTTGGAGTTCAGTAAAATATCGTAAATCAAAAAGTAACTATTTTAAAGATAGAAAAGAATGCACTATGTCACATGGGTGTGTTATTGTAATGTGAAAAAAAAAAACACGCCAAAAAAAGCGACAATAAACCAATAAATTAAGAGTTAAAATTGATACAGGAATATGTGTTTCAAAGAAACTGGAATATAAGTATAATGCTTAAACTAGATATTGAAATTTCTTGTAGTGTCCGTAACCAATTTAGTACTTGAGAGATGTATCAAAACTTCAGATATTCAACGCCTATGGAATGTATTAATTTAAAGAACTGCTAGTATTTTTGCACAAGCCTACCTTGTTTGTAAAATAAAACCAGAACGTTCATGCAGTTTCGCTCTGCTGGCCCCCTAATTATATGATTTTCAATTAAATTATGAAAAAAAATTAAATAAACAATAATAATAATAATTCCAGTGGCTATTTGAGCATCCAGTGCATTATTTCTAGATGAAATTAAAACTTATACCTGCCAATGATCAGACATTTATTCACAAATGTTACTGATGTGTGACCCCATAGATTATGGTTACGGACACTACAAAAACATAGTAGCTGATTACTTATCCTCTGCAGATACCCTTGGGACTTTGCTAATTAGATTCTTCTGCTTTATTATTATAGAGAATACTTACTCTGTCATAAAACTTCAAAAAAAGACAGTCAACAACCATGTAGACACACCAGTTTTATTTTTTTTCATGGAGATGCAATTTTTTAAAATTATTGCGCAATTTTGCATCAAAAAGTGTACATTGTTGTGTCATCCATTTGGAACAATTGAGTTATAATTGATTAGTCTGAAGACATATAATATCATTTTGAAAAGTATTATTAAAGTAATGTTTCCCAGATTTTAATATCGATATCAGTAAAAAGGCGTTTGTTTTCAGGTTACGGACACTACAGCATTTTTGTAGTGTCCGTAACCACAAAATCGTTAACAGAGGATGATTAGTTGTTGGAAAAAATACTAATTGTGTTTCATTAAAGGTTATTATACACAAAGTATTAAAAACAGAATTTTTTTATTCAAACAAAGCTACTGGCAGTAACAAAATGTATCATGGTTACGGACACTACCACTTTTTTTTTGACTGTTGTTTTCCTGATAAGTGATCCTGAAATTTATTAATAATCAGCAGGGGAGAACAATATGATTTCTACCACTATGGCATTCTTAATAGATCATTTTTAAGGAATTTCAATAAAGTAAACACCATTCTCCTATGGGTATGGTGTGCATAACCAGAGGGTTGTGTTCAAAGTCTTGAAATGTATAACGAAGTACCGCCTCTATAATTATGGTGATATCTTGAAAAGTTTTCAGCGCATATCAAGAAATTATATATCAAAATTTTCTTCAGACAATTTTCTATATTACTGAAATTGAAAAAATAACCTGTTTGCCATGCATTATTATTTAAAATTTGTTTGTAAAATGGTATTTTTTAAAGTGCAACCCATAACGGTGAAAATATGCCATTTTGGGGGGTCTTTGATGGCTGCTGACAATATGAAAAAGTAGCTAGACCATTCATTTATTTTGAACATCTGAGCCACATGCCTTGCTAAGTTTCTATGGAATAAATTCAAATTTAATGTCAAATCTCTGACAGTAAGGCTGATATAACATGCTGAAATTAAAAAAAGCCACAATATTGTGATTCACCCGAAATTATTTTAGTAGATATATGGTAGGGCGGTGCGAGTGAAATATTTTAGGTGAAATATGGTACGCAAACTATGCTGCTCCATGAACAAGTCATGCACATATCATACGATGTGTGCATGAGTGGTTTATAGAGAGCTGTTTTTACAATACAGGGGGCCGCTATAAGGCTGAGTCCTATAGAATTTGCCTAAATATCGCCAACCGCCAAATCGTGTCATATATTATTTTCATTCCCGTCACGTCTTGTGAGGGTGTTCGTTTTAACAGGAGTCATGGCATTGATTTATAGGGTCGTTTCATCAATTTTTCCTATGGGAAATATACTATTTGAACGCAAATCCATTATCTACTCGATTTTTGCTATCTGGCTTTGTTTGTGGCCGGTATCTCCACTTCGCCACGAACAAAGCAAGGTAATATGAGTAGGCATGATTTTCCGGTAGTATTCATAGATATATAAACCCTGAAAAAAGCGAACACTTTAGCAGCAGGTCAAGTTGTAAGAGTGAACACAACATTGTGACGGGGAAATAGAAAGTATATTGAAAGGTATGTTAAATCTATGTTTAGTATTATTTTTGTATGAACATGCTTGTAGGTTTTGGAGGGGTTTACTTCTAGTATACCCCAACTTTCTGAAGCCTATTCTGAATTCACTGTTGAGGCCTGTAGTGATTAGGCTACTAGCTTTGCCAGCTAGACGTCGCAGGATCGATCCCAGGCTTCTCCAGTAGTAGAATGAGTCTTTCTAAGTGAGGTCCTGTCTCATGCTGACCCTAGATGTTGGTGAGACGTAAAGTTTGGAAACCCGCTCATTCTAGATTCATTTAGGCTTTTAGACCCCTTTTGTAGAATGTAATTAATAAACGCCGGGTCACTTGTTTGATCCATGACTTTTGACTAGCTGTGGTTAGAAAACCGTGGTTCCGTCCCAATATGATATTAGGTGTAGAGGGGACGTAAACTTAAGACGGGTTTAACCATATCTTCATCATCAGGGCAAACTCTTACAAGAGCCTGTTGGGTTATCCGTGATGATGAACCGTAATGAATTTTATTTTACAAGCATGTTCACGTTGATTAGAAATAATTTTGTTCAAGAAGACTTACGAGTTCATTTTGTAATGATGCCGTTTTTGTCTGATAACTCAGTTTGTGCATGTATGTACATATAAAGAACGTGATGATGCTAAGTGGGAGTATTTGGTCGCCACACGTCATAACGGCCTGAGCGGCGGGGATGACGTCAGCTGCGTCATCGGCGTCGCGAGGACGGTTGTGACGGGGTGCCTACCAAATACAGAGAGAATTTACGGCAAACAGTGTTGGCCCTTATGAGACACTAACAAATGTTGTGGATTATAGATGAAAATCTTCTGTTGTAGTTTCTATCTGTTATTAATGTATTGAATTTGTGAATAACTATATTTGTGAGCCGTGTCGCGGAGAAGGATATGAAATAGAGATTGTTATGTTTCCTGTAATTGGCAGCTGGCCAGATAGCGCAAAGGCGTGGTCTGTTCAATTGCCTCTTACTTGTGATAATGTAGTGAGCACAAATTTGATGAGTATTATGCTCAGTAGTAGTGAGCATTAATTGATTTCTGTAGTGCTCAGTAAGGAAACATGAACTTTGAGTATTATTGTGTCAAGCGCCGGGTGCTGATAATTTGATGCAGTCAAGTTGAGTTCTGCTGTACGGTTATTTGTCGCATGCACTAATCAGCCTGTATGTCTGGTCGGCGCATGCGCAATAACGGTATATGCATGAACATATTCTTACTTCTCCGGGAGGGGGAACATGATATAGCATGTATGTTTTGTGATTCGTTTCTAGTCCAGTTATCGTAATTTGCAGGCACAACAATGTGTGACCTGCTGCTCCCTGCTTCATAGCAGCAGGTACTGGTACGACGCTAGGCGTTAGGGTCCAGCAACGGCGGACAGACCGCCGTAATCAGCGCCTACCAGGGTAGAAGCAGAATCTAAATCATTGTTCGTTGTAAACAAATGTGAGACCATGGAAGAGGTCAACTTACATGCAGGTTATTTGGACGATCACTAAACCTCTGATTGGCAAACGTGATCGCTAAACCTATGATTATCAACTATGTTGATAGACTAGTTCTACTAGTTCGCGAGAGGAAGTTTCACGCGAGTGGGGAATTCACCCTGAGTTATAAACTGGCCAGTCGCGTCTTGTGTTGTTTCTTTTGTTGTTTTTGTTGTTGTTTGCTTCTGTAGGTATTCACGTCACCCGTTCCGAGCACAGAACATTGTTTTGCCTTCGGAGCGGACGTCGTGAGTTGGCTACAGAAGCAACATTGTAATCTTTTGTGTTAGAAAGTGTTGTATGTAGATACTGTAAATAATTCATGTCATTCATCTAACATCTT
The DNA here is from genome assembly GCA_963580285.1 of Lucinisca nassula. Lineage (NCBI taxonomy): Eukaryota > Metazoa > Mollusca > Bivalvia > Lucinida > Lucinidae > Lucinisca > Lucinisca nassula. Next base: position 97,115,137 of record OY757011.1, read on the forward strand.
TCTTGTGCCTTACCCCACAGCTGCCCGTACACCTGTCAGAGATCACGCTCGTTTGTCTTGTCAGCATGGGGGTTTGCGGGACGCCGTAAACCCACATGTAACAGTGTATTATCGTAATGTTGAGCAAACAAAAGGAAAATAATCTATATCCTTGTAAACCAAACGTTTCTTTATATAAAGTTGGATTAACAAGGGTATTCATTACACGGACGTGTTAGCATGTTGAGGTTGTTTCGCTTGTGTTGTTTGTCCCGTTTGTCCCGTGAACATTATTTAGGCCATTTCATCACGAAAACACGCCTAAACAAATACAGTAAAATTCCTATATTAAGACCACCTTTGGAACTGTTCAAAAGTGGTCTTTAAGACCACTTTTGAACAGTCCCAAAGGTGGTCTCTTATTAGGAGACACTGGGTGTAGAAAACACAAAGAAAGAATAGCTGAAAGCTTCTTATTAAGCGTTAAAAAGCAGATTTTGTCTTAGTTTTAGGTGGTCTTAATAGCGGAGTTTTACTGTACATTGTTTACTCTACCGCCGAAAAAAAATGAAAATTTTAAAATGAAAAACGGTGATATGCTTCTTATTTCTGCTCAAAATAAAGATTGTGGGTAATCGTTAGAACCACCAATAAAAATGGGGTTCAAGGGGGTAAATCATATACATGTAGGCGTGTTGTCTTGATTTTGAAGAAGTTGCTCTCGATTTCAAGTTATGGCACTTTTACCCGACATTTAGATGAAATGACATCTTAAGTCCCACCGCCCAAAGAAACCGCTAGTATTTAAAGGAGACTTGCACCATTTTCCTTGCCAGGCTTAGACTATTAAAGTAAGCCTACCAGTGCTTAAAACTTCAGTCGGTTTTAGTTCTGCGCGTACATGTACGCACCATGCAACCCAATCTATCTTTTCAGGCCCCGATGGATGGGCGCGCTAATAATCCTTTGTCAGGCAAACCGATCAATTCAGCCGCGACAAGGAATGCGTGCTTTTGACATTTGTGCACATTAACCCTGTTTGTACCAAATGGAATCTTCCTCCTTATATGTAGCAGGAGTCCAATTGTCAGGTTGTGTGTTTCTTCAAAATGTTTGGAAAATGATTGAACTTTGTGCAAACAGTGTAGTCCCTGATCAGACGCCGCGTTCTGTGACGTCTGATCTGTGTCTGCACTGTTTGCCAGGGTACCCGTTTTGGGGTCTCCGGTACTAAATGGGTTAAAGACATGAATCTGTATGTGGGTCACTCCAATCAAGGTTAAGCTATTATACATGTATTTACATTTCCAGTGTAAAGTCTAATGTAAACCTATAAAAAACAATATACATGTAGTTCATACATGTACTTCCATGAACGCACCGGGTCATATGATTAAACCATGGTTATCTACGAGCTGATTGGGCGTTGGCGACGTCAACGCTATTCCGCTCTTTGTAGAAAAACAGTGTGTTAAGGTTTTTTCAGCTTTAAAAAATTACCATATAAGCATTTGTTCGCCCCGTGATGAGGAGCAAAAAATGTAAATATAAGAAATAAACTTAATGTTTCCTTCCTGCCTTTCACTTTCTCCTCGTTCTTCCTATTGATTGACTATTTTGCATATTGCTGCTTGACGAAATTACATACGTTCTGCCTGCTAGCCAAACGGCAAACTCAAGATACACCTGGGCTGCCACTTCGTTCCGTCTTGATCTTCTTACAATTCCTGTTATCTAATATTTGATGCACAACACACGTAGGTCAGACGGACTCGGTGGCACCTTGAGTATATCTTTATCATTGGGGCTGGGTGCCAGGAAACGACTCTTGCACAATAAATTCAATCTGCTCCTTTTTAGCATGATTTTAATGCTCATAAGCTCTCAAAACACTCGCAATATTTCGGCTTTTAGCCTGACATTAGCTTTTCAGCGAAGCAACGAGTTTTATAAGACAATTGCAGTACCTTTTATACGACAGCATTTACATGTGCCGCATCGAAACATGTTGCTCTGCCGTAACCTCATTCTATTGATATCCGTAGCCAATATAATGCTATGGTCGTTATCATCGTACTCCTCTGTGGCGACGTGGAGATTAATCCAGGACCAGACTCTGTCGAAATCAGCACCTCTTCCAGCAGCAACCTGTCAGCCACTTCATTTGACCTACTTTCTAACCATTTATCGATATTACACTTGAATATCCAAAGCCTAACTCCTAAACTTGATATCATACGCAGCGAAGCCGAGGCATACGACGTCCTTGTCTTTTCTGAAAGCTTGCTAACGCCTCATATAGACAGTTCTGATATACATATTGAACATTTTATTTCACCTTTTAGAACAGACAGGCGAGGTCGCCCCGGTGGAGGTGTGGTAGTGTATATTCGCGATACACTTATATGTAAACGCAGACCAGATTTAGCGTTACATAGTGTTGAATCCGTCTGGATAGAACTGCAAGTTAAATGGAAACGTGTACTTATTGTTGGGTTTTACAGGCCTCCTAACAGTGACCAAGAATACTTTAACTTAATTTAGGAGAGCATAGACAAAGCATGCAACACCAACATAGCTGATCTAGTTATCACGGGTGATTTAATATGGACATGTCTCATAATAACAATAATAAGGTCGAAGAGCTCATGCTTGAGTATAACCTTACCCAGTGTTTTTCTGCTAACTCTAAATTTCAAAGTCTTTGTTTGTATCATCAACCTTGGTCTGGGAAGCAGAATAGGAGTTTAGCATTTGAGCTTTTTCAAGGTCGATTTCTGCAATGTCATGGTTCATGGTGAGTGTTGGAATACTGTTGGTAGATTGTCCTAGGTTTAAAAGCTAACACTAATCTATTTCTTGATTCGTTTTTTTCCTTCCTCAATTCGAGCGTGGAACAACCTACCAACTGAAACAAAAGAAGCATCTTCTTTAGCAATTTTCAAATCCTTACTAAACAGGAACATACAAGCACCCCCGAAATACTACAACACCGGTTCACGTATAGGGCAGATCTTGCATGCCAGACTAAGAATGGGATGTAGCTCACTAAACTCAGACCTCTACCGTAAAAATATAGTCCCCAGTCCTTCTTGTCGGTGTGGAGAATTTTAAAACACCAAGCATTTCTCTTTTACTTGTACCAACTACACCGTCGCAAGGGAAATGTACGTGTACCACCCGATCTACAACGTTACACTGCCAATGATCTCTTGTATGGCAAAACAACTTTATCGCCCCGCCGAAACGAAACACTTTTTTTAAAAGTGCAAAACTTTATTGTCAAGTCTGGAAGATTTGTTTAAATCCACAGGTCCTGGCTGATAAACAGCCCAAAATCTTTATAATTGCATGATTCAAACCGTAGGCAGATGCATGTAGTCAGTCAATATCAATCTCTCTCTCTCTCTCTCTCTCTCTCTCTCTCTCTCTCTCTCTCTCTCTCTCTCTCTTATTCGCTCGTTAATCTATACTCAATATTTATTTTCAGTCATTCCATTCAGTTATGCTGTATATTCTTATTTGTGTTCGGGAGATGACACTTATAAGCTTTCTAGCTTACAGTCAGATCCTTTTACATTTGTACCATGTCTTATGTGTGATTGTATTTGATATTTGCTTCTAATAAAATATTGTTTAAACCAACTTAATGTTTCTGTTATTCATGAAAGTATGAACGACAGCGGGCCGCTAGCAAAGCTCTGATTTACTTTGTAGGTGACCCACTACGTCCATACTTTCGTGCACAACAGAAAAAATAAAGTTCATATATTAATCGACTGCATTACATTAACCAATTTTGTACCAGAAACACTAAAGCGGGTACCCTGGCAAATAGTGCAGGCCCAGATCAGACGCCGCAGAACGCGGCGTCTGATCAGGATCTACACTGTTTGCAAACCGTTCAGCAATTTTCCAAATAGATTTTGAAGAAAACACAACCTGACAACCCTAAATTTTGAAATGGACTCCTGCTGTATATAAGGAAGAAGATTCCATTTGGTAAAAAAAGGGTTAACAAGTCCGTACAATGAATAGCCTTGAACAACCAACCTTATGTAGGAAAACGTAGTTTGCACGGGTGTATTAGAATGAGCCTCCGTATGTAGTTGCTATGCTACTCGACCTTCTCCAGACTTCCGGACGGGTCTTTAAACCGAGGACCCGTCTCCTTATGACCTTAGCCGTAGGTGGGGCATAAAACTCAAACACACACACCTTGCAGTTTTGCTCAAGGGCATATATTGCGGATACTCGTTAGAGCTGCCTCAATAAGGCGATTCTAACGAGTACCGACAATTTGTGTGTAATTAAAAAATAGAAAACACAATTTTTCATCTGAAAATATGCATTTCTTTTACCCGTGAACAACGTATGATGAAGATGATAATGATGATGATGATGATGATTATTATGTTTTGTTGTTGTTTTTTTTTCAGATGAGCGTGTACTGTATGCTGCAAGAAACTCACGGTCCGTTGGCTGGCCTGCAAAGGGTAGGTTTTGTTTGTGTTGCCGCCATACGTCTCCGTCACCATTTAGGTCAGTTTGGCAGTTTGGAGACGTTTGGAGACAGTGCTTCCAATTTTGTGGGACTTTTACCCGACATTGAGATGACATGAGATTTGACGCCCTACAGGCAAACGATCCCGTCAAGGTTTATGCACGGGGACGCCCCGATTCGCACGGCTTTACCAGTACTCTCATGTTCGGTCGGTCTCAGCTCTGCGCGGAAGCACCATGTAGTCCAGACTATTGTTCCAAGCTCCGATAGGCGGGACGACGTCAAAGGTTGGACCCAAGACCCTAAGGTTATAAAACCCTTTCCCATGCTCAGCTCACTTGACCATGCATGAATGGCAGAGTGAGTACACATTCAGTGAAAGAAAGCATTTCATGAAACCATGACTGAAAGGTTCAATGTCGACGCTGGTGGCACAGTATATGTACATGTACCAACTTGCGTCGGTTCACTTTCTTATCCCATACAGATCAAAGAAGACAAGCAATAACAGAGCACGTATAGAAAACACACCTATATAATCCCCACCCGCCTCTTATACCTCACTTTTATATAGTAAAACTGGGGTTCACAGCTGTATATATCATTTCCCATTTCTGCCCGAAAACAAAGATTATGGGTACTCGTAAGAACCGCCTCGGTGGTTTTAACGTGTAACCACAAACTATGATTTGAGAACAGATCACGTGAACAAGTCCTCGAAATGAACACCCCCGTACACCCCACTTTATATAGAGAAAACTGGGTTGTAAGGGGGTATACATTATTCTTCTTATTTCTGCTCCAAAACATAGGTTCTGGGTACTCGTTAGAACCGCCTCGATGATGCGGTTCTAACGAGCACCCACAACCTATGTTTGCAGTATAAATAAGAAAACATCACAGATTTTCATCCGAAAAGTAGACGTTTTGGAGATCTAAAAAATGCACCATGTCGCACGGGTGTGTTATCGTAATGAAATAAGAATAAGGAAACATTCTAACATGTTATAACACGGGTGGTAATCCGGGGAACGTTTTTATCACGGACCTGAAAAATTGTCAATTTATGTCAATACTGAGATTTATGCCGACGATTTTTCATTCTCGGTCAAAAGTACGCCCTTCACACCCCAGAAGCAACATCCCTCGTGAAATGAAACACAGTAATTTCGTCAGAAGTCGCAAGTTACGAAATCATGGCCAAAATAGTTTGCTTATTTCAAACTTTCCATGTTTAATTTCACTAGGGATGTTGCGTCTGGGGATGTGAAGGGCGTACTTTTGACGGAAAATGAAAAATCGTAGGCCAAAATCTCCGTGTTAACATAAATTGACTATTTTTCAGGTCCGTGGTAAAAAGTTTCCTTTCATTCATACTCCAGCGCTGCAAATTTCCATGGCGAATTCTAGCGGGATATAAAGTTAAATCATTTCTATGTGGCACTGCATTGCCGGATTTGTTTATAAATCGCTTACAAAGTGTGTGTTACCGAAGGCCAATGCAAGCTTCCTACGCTATACTGGATACCAAAACTTCATAAAAGGCCTTACAAAGCACGGTTTATTGCAAATTCTAGCACTTGCACTACCACTGAACTTTCTAAATTATTAACTGGCTGTCTTACTGCTATTAAAACGCATGTAATTAAATATTGTGATAAAGTCTTTGAAAGATCAAGAAGAAATCTGTTTTGGTCTATAAAAATTCGAATGAGGTTTTAAATAAATTGATATCCAGACGTTTTCGTGCTTCAAGCCTGTCTACTTACGATTTTTCCACTCTTTACACTACACTTCCACATAATCTTATAAAAGAAAAGCTTAATGATTTAATTGAATGGGCTTTTCACAGAGAAGATTCTCTCTATCTTGCATGTAATGTCAGAAATGCATTTTTCACTTCTAAAGATCATAAGAATTATACACTTTGGTCATGTCAGAAAGTGTGTGATGCCCTCACCCTTCTACTTGACAATATTTATATTAGATTCGGTGCTAAGTTATTTAGACAAATTGTGGGTATTCCGATGGGTACGAATTGCGCACCTCTTGTGGCTGATCTGTTCTTGTATTGTTATGAAAGAGACGTCATGTTGTCGCTTTACATTGATAACCATTTTGAAAATATTGAAGCTTTTAGCTCCACTTCTAGAAATTAAGATAATTTATTAAATATTGATAATACCTATTTCGATGGTTTGATCAGTCAGATTTAACCCCCAGAACTTCAGTTAAATAAAGCAAATTCTTCTGATACCGAGGCCCCGTTTTTGGATTTACATCTATCTATTGTAGATGGGTTTCTTTCGTGCAAAATTTATGACAAACGCGATAACTTTGATTTTGAGATTGTAAATTTTTCTTTTTTGGATGGGGATGTTCCTCGTGCGCCAATCCTATGGCGTTTATATTTCGCAATTAATTCGATTTGCAAGAGTGTGTAGTCATGTAACTGACTTCAACACTCGTAATAAATTATTAACGGCTAAACTTCTTAATCAGGGTTATCGGTACCATAAACTACGTAAAGCCTTTTCAAAATTTTATAGACGCCATTCTGATTTAATTTCAAAATTCAATATTGGACTTAAATCTCTTCTGCAACAAGGTCTATCGGAACCCGAATTTTATGGTGACTTAGTATATAAATTCAGAAAAATATATAACCTCAATGAGTTTAGCACCCAATTTCGTAAAATCATTCTCCGATATAAAAAGACTGGGTACAACATGGATGTTATACGACAGACTGCATGCATGGTAGTTAACCCAATCACGGTTGGCAACTTTGCTTCCCTCTTTAATTGCACGCCGGTGGGTCAGGCCTCAGATTCTATGACGGTTCCAACGTAAAGGCTTATTGAGAATTAGAGAGATCTAATTCAAGGTAATGTTTGTTGGTGCCTGATGCTCTGTCTCTGGTCTGGCCCATCGGAGTCTAACTCTTTCTTTTGCTCCAGCATTTCAGTGGTTTCTTGCTGTCGAGTCCTCACCGTTGTCTCACCTCTGTGGTTCTTTGATTATTTGCGTTCACGGAGATGTTGCACTGATAAGTTAGGAGGCTTTCATGCGGACTGAACAAATTGTTTGTCTAAATCGCGGCGGAGGTGGGGGCGAGGGTTGTGGCCAGGTAAAATTGATTTAAGCCCCCCAGTGGGGAATTCTTTCCACTGACCGTTCCAAGGCGGTTCTTCTGTGGCGGTTTATTTATGTTGTTGTTTGTTACTACTTACTGTGTGTATCACTTGTGTATTTTTATTTTGGATGGCCATTTGGCCATTTTGTGGGAAAGTAACTGTCCTTGTAGGCATCCTTTGTTTAGGTTTCCATTATTGTTTGGTCGCTTCATGTTTGTGTTTCTTTCCCTTTGGTGTCTTTAATGGGTGGTGTAAGTTAATTGTATCGATTCCTGATCTTTGTTTTACTTCTACTTTACTGAAATCTAAGTAAATAGTATAGACCCTCATCAGACGCCGCGTCTGATCTAGATCTACACTGTATGCCAAACCCAACCCAAGCATGATTCAAGCCCAGATTCAACAGTAAATTTTACCTACTTATCTGGCGCCGCGTGCATTAATAACGTAACGTCGGCATTAAAAGTGACGTCATCACCAATATAATGACGTGCAGACGTTCATGACATAATTTCTGACACATATTATTTACGTAAGGCAGACTAACATCGAAAAAAAGAGTATGTATGTTATTTTTCAACGATAAAACGAGCCCATCACGTGAACAAGTCCGTGAAATGAAGACCCCCCTTAACCCCGCTTCATATAGAGAAAACTGGGGTGTACGGAAATATAAACTATTTTTCTCATTTCTGCTCCAAGACATAGATTGTGGGTACTCGTTAGAACCGCCTCATTGAGGCGGTTCTAACGAGCACCCACAGCCTATGTTTTGAGCATTTATCACAAAAATATCACGGATTTTCATCAGAAAAGTAGCCATTTTGGAGATGTGAAAAAATGCATTATGTTGCATGGGTGAGTTATCATAATGTTTAACAGTGAAATCCAACCATCGTATCTTCACAGTTTCATTACGAAAACACGCCTATACAAATACATTGTAAATTTTACCGCCGAAAAATCGAAAATTTTCAAGTGAAAATTGTGACATTTTTCTTATTTCTGCTCAAAATATAGATTGTGGGTACACGTTAGAACCCGGCTGCATGATGCTTTCACGCAGAGCTGAATCCGATCGCATACGAGTACTGGTAAACTGCTTAGAGGATCTAAGCCTGCCCAGGCAAAGCGGTGTGGTCGGACCGACCATGCTTATAAACCCTTTTGGTTTCATTGGGCGACAGGGCTTGAGATGTTATTTCATCTCATTGTTGGATAAAAGTCCCACAAAATTGGAAGCAACGTCTCCAAAATGACATATACAGTGTTGACGGGGACGTTAAACCTCAAACCAACCAACCAACACGTTAGAACCCCATTCGAACGAATCCCAACAATCTATGTTTTAGAGCAGAAATAAGAAAAATAAGGTTTACCCCCGTTACCTCAGTTTTACTGCATAAAAGTTGGGTTCTGTGGGGTCAGAATTACACGTTTTCACCCTACTCGCGGTTTCCGATAAGGTGGAAGGTTCCATTTGGTACAAAAAAGGTTAAGCTATGCGTTTATTGATGTCATCATTTCTCCAGTCTGGTTCCGCGTTAGACATGGTTGCTTTTTAACGTCGCAACAAATGCCGGGGCTCAGAGCTAATTTCGAAATTTAGGTGTTTTCTTTCAAAATTTATTCGAGAAATGGCTTACCTTTTTTGCAAACAGTGTAGGCCCTGATCAGGCGCCGCGTTCTTCGGCGTCTGATCTGGGCCTGCACTGTTTGCCAAGGTACCCCTTTAGGGGTTTCTGGTACTGAATGGGTCAATGCCAAAGGTCCCCGCTTAGAGACGATCAGGAACTGATACAATCAGATCCTAAATACTTCGGGAAAGAAGACGAAACATGGAGTGACGACAGTAATTGAAACGGACCACAAGTAAACCGAGTCAGCAGCTCTTTCCCGAACAAGTGTTGACTCACAATATCCTAACCTAACTAAAAAGGAGAAATATACATAATGGGTCAGAGAATCCGAATCACCAACATAATAAACATTGAACTGTTATCGATGTGTAAAGTCCGGTGAAAAACCCACGAACTTAGCATAACATTATGAAAATACCTACACAAATACATTGTAAATTTTACCACCCTTAAAACGGCAACTTTCAGATGAAAAACTGATATTTTTCATATTTGTGCTCAAAATATAGACTAACGGTACACGTTAGAACCGCCTCATCGAGGCGGTTCTAACGAGTACCCACAATCTGTAATTTAGGAAAGAAATAAGAAAAATAAGGTTTACCCCTGTAAACCCCGGTTTTACCAAATTAAAGTGGTGTTCAATGGGGTAATAATTATAAAGGCAACAAAATGTACTCTGCCACACGGATATGCTATCGTTATGCGCACTAATCATCACGTGAACAGGTTCGTGAAATAAAGACCCCGCTAAACCCACCTTTATAAAGAGAAAACTGGGTTTAAGGGGGTAAACATTATTTTCCTTATTTCTGCTCCAAGACATAGGCTGTGGGTACTTGTTAGAACCGCCTCAACGAGGCGGTTCTAACGAGCACCAAAAGCCTATGTTTAGAGTATACATAAGAAAAATATCACAAATTTTCATCCGAAAAAAATGCCTTTTTTGATGTTTGAAAACTGTGCTATATCACACGGATGTGTTATCGTAATGTGAATGACGACTTTCTGCTTACTTTGCAGTGTAAAGGCTAATGTAAACCTATTGAAAACATACGCCCATGAACGCATCGAATCACATGATTTTCAGTGGCGTTAAGTGACGTCATTCTAAACCACTGTTCTCTACGGGCGTTGATGACGTCAACGCTGCTCCGCTCTTTGTAGAATGACAGCGTGTAAATGTTTTCCAGCTTTAAAAGTTTGCCCTACAAGCATTTTTTCGCCCATTGATGAGGGGCAAATAATGTAAATATAAAAATTTATTCTTCTCGCATTATTTCTTCTCATATGACGCCGTTGATGTCGTCTAATAAACATCGTATGACCGCACGTGTAACAACACTGTGGCGGGATTTAGTAACGTCATGACGACGTACATGTCAACCATGCATTTTTGTGGTTAATTTGTCAAATTTTAAAGGTGCATTATTGAGCTATCGGGCTTCAAAAATGAAAAGCGTGTTTTTCGGTTTTATTTCTTCTATTCATGTAGCTTTGTCATTTGTAATCTTCTGAAACCAAATACCACTTCAGAACTTTGTGAAAATCGTCGTTTTCATTTTTGTTTATTTGTTGTTTTTGGGAATTTCATTCTAAAAATATTCCTGTCACGTGACAAAAAGCAGGGCAACATCACTGCGGCGAACAATAAGATGGCGACCTCCGGTTCATCTGAGGAAAGTAGAATTTTTAGTCCAAATTACAAGTATTTGACTTTCAACGGCACTGACACAATACTATCATGCATGTTAATCTGTTATCAAATGCTAACGCATCAATTTACAGGCAAGAAGATGATTTTGCCGTCAATATCTAAGGATGAATTTCTGAATCGATGAGAATTGACATGGGGTCGTTTCAAAGATACACAAAAACCGCATACATGTGAGAGTACATGTATGATGTGGGTATTTGTTAGAATTAGACGATACTAGCAATAACTTTTTGATTTGTTTGATTTGAGGGTTAACGTCCCAATTAACACTGTTTAACGTCCCCATCAACACTGTATAAGCAATTTTGGAGACCTAGCTTACAATTTTGTGGGACTTTTAGATGAAATGAGCTCTCACTTCCCTGTCGCTTACGGGCCTCCGTGGCCTAGTGGTTAAGAGCGCTGACTCTTGATCATTAGGTCTCTCACCGCTGTGGTTCGAGCCTCGCTCGGGTCATATGTGAGACGCCAAGTTCTGCAACGGAAGGTCAGATGGTTTTTCTCCGGGTACTCCGGTTTTCGCCCACCTCTGATTAACGAAGGCTCGATATGAGTGAAATAATCTTGAAAGGGCCGTAAAACCAAAACCAAAAAAAAAAAATCCCTGTCGCCCAATGAAACCAATAGGGTTTATATGAATGGGCGGCCCGACTCGCACCGCTTTGCCTGGGCAGGCTTGGATCCTTTAGGCGGTTTACCAATACTCCTAAGCGGTCGGTTTAAGCTCTGCCTGGCACCATCATGCAGCCCACCTATTTCTTCAAGCCCCGCCATGGGAGCCGAGCAAGAACTTTTTAATACCGAAACAAAAGAGAAACACTATCAATATTCGTACCGCCCATCGGGGCTTGAAGAAATATATGGGCTGCATAATGTTTCCACGCAGAGCTGTAACTGACCCGCAAACGAGTACTGGTAAACAGCTTAGAAGCCTGGGCAAGCAAAGCGATGCGAGTCCGTCCATTTGTTTCACTGGGCGACAGGGCTTGAGAAGTCATTTCATCTCAATGCCTGGTAAAAGTCCCACAAAATTGTTATCAACGTCTCCAAAATGACCTTTACAGTGTTGAAGGGGACATTAAACCTCAAACCAAACAAACAAACGTGCACCAGGACCTTTCTACTCACTGATACTGGGATCGGCCACATTTTACCATTACTTGCAGATTTACAGCACACATCAATCTTGCAATTACGGTAGAGGTCTTAACCTGCACAGCGCTGGCCTCGGTAGCTCAGTCGGATGCGCGTCTGACTGCTGATCATGGGGAAGCAGGTTCGATACCTGCCGGGGTCGGCAATATTCTTTCGCGGGGATTGATCATGAAATCTTTCCTACGGTCATTCTCTCCATTCCGTTGGCTCAAGAAGGGCAGTTGTCAGTTTCTGGCGAAAGAATTTGCACTCTCCTGGTTACCTCTTACGTATAAGCCTGCCCAGGAAAAGTAAACTGACAGGCTCAAAAACGGCCTTAATAGCGTTGACTTGGCCGTAAACCCCAAAACAAACAAACAGTTAACCTGCATAGGGGATGACTCTCCCTGAACAGGGCGCCTCCAGTTTGTTTGTTTGATTTTAGGTTTAACGTCCCCGTCAGCACTTTAAAGGTCATTTTGGAGACGTTGCTTCCAATTTTGTGGGACTTTTACCCGACATTGAGATGAAATGACATCTCAAGCCCTGTCGCCCAATGAAACCCATAGGGTTTATTAGCATGGGCGGTCCGCCTCACACCGCGGTTCCTGGACAGGCTTAGATCCTCTAAGCGGTTTACCAGTACTAGTGTGCGGGCCGGATTCAGCTCTGCGTGGAAGCATCATGCAGCCCATATATTTCTTCAAGCCCCTATGGGCGGGGGCCGGTGCCTCCAGTTAAACGTTCCGATCCAAAGGGCGGTGCGCATTGTGACATTCATCGCTGTAAATGGTGTTCAGACACCGAAATAATCATCGCCGGGTCGAACCGAGGGCCTCTGGCATCTGAGTCAAGTGCACTAACCACTCTGGGCTTAACCACTGAGCTGTCACGCTCAGTTTATTACATAAACTCCAGGTTTGCAGGATGAGACTCTGCACAGTAATCGGCTCTTTCGCTGTACATTGGGTCGTTTTCCCTGCTCGGGGGGGGGGGGGGGGTGGGGGGTGGGGGGGTCATGTGAGTACCAGCTGATAGCAAGCCGGCGGAATGAACAACTGACAGCGCATAAATGTCATCCTACTAGATTTCAGTAAGGCCTTTCAAGAGGTTCCGCACAATTTCATTGCTGATGGATACCAGAAAGTCGTACTTGATGATTTCTTCGTCTGCGCCCGTTACTTCTGGTGTTCCACAGAGTACAGTGCTCGGCACTCTCCTCTTCCTCATATACGTCAACGACTTGCCACCACGCGTCTCCCCTGTTCGCTGATCACTGCCTGTTGTACCGAGTTGCTGTCGCTCAAGAGGACTTTAATCATTTACAAGCATGGGAGAGAGACTGATAGATGCGTTTTCACCCAGACAAGACTTAGTCTGAGTACATCAGACTCGGCAACAAAAGCAAGATAATGAAGTCATCATACAACATCCATTGCCAGAAGTAAAGCAAAAAACCTAGCTATAGACAGTACACTGGTGTGAAATAGTCACACTGACATGCTTAGACTAGCTTCTAGTCGGATATCATATTTTAAAGTTAATAAGTAATATTCTTCTACCCCTTATTTGATCTTGGGAAGATATATTCTGACTAAAATGCCAGTTTGCCTTATCAGTTGGTGTTCGGTAAGGGGTACAGAAAGGCAATAAACATTTCATAACTGTAGCTGTAATCAATCATTTACCAAGGATCTTGCGAGGTAAAATTCGCATTGTACTAGACCTTGGTGTCTGAGACAAGATTATAGTCTAACAAGGTTTCATATTTGATAAAAACACACATGAAGGTTGGTAATTGGTTAATATGACATCAAGGTCTAGTAGCTAGACTATGACATGCTATCTACGACAGACAGCCAGACAGTTGCTTTCCTATCCTACGCAGGAATCTCTCTGCATGCCCAAAGGACATCAAGGCAACAGCATACAAGTCACTAGTTAGACCTAAACTAGAATATGCTGCCACTCCTGGGACCCCTACAAACAAACTAGTCCAGTTCAATCGCAATCTTCCGCTTACATCGTCTATCTTACTGATCATATGCATATTGGAAATGAAAAAAGGGAGGTTGGTAAAACCTAGTATTCCTTGAATTTCTCGAATCAAGGTCTGCTTTAATTAAGGAAATTTCGTAATCCCGGATCGTTTTGTTATTGACGAAGAGCTCTGTGTGAATGATCCATGTCCCTGTCTTGAGATAGATATAAGAGCTTTATTTGTTTAACCGTCATTCATGAAGGCTTACAAAAGTATATATATATTACGCTTTATTCGCTAAATATCTATCTATCTATCTATCTATGTATCAAAATGTTAAACAATCTGTCTACATGTGCAATTTATTAAAGTAAACACTCATGTGGACAACTTTCAGATGGTTAGAAAAGCAGTTGTGTATAAGTATGAAACGTCCGCTTTATAATGCAGTTTTCTTTCAAAAAACAAAATACAGAGGAGTACGGCAACTTGGATTTATCAAGTACGGCAACTTGGATTTTTTTAAGTACGGCTTGGAAAAAAAAAATGCTGAATTAACTGTACGGTTACTTGCGTCACAAAATTGCAAATTTGGAAACTACTGACACCATTTTGACATCGTTTGGAAGGAAAGGCCGTGGTTATTATCATGTTTGGTTTCATCACATAGGGATCGATTATAATGCTAGTGCTGATCGTAAATCAATCTATTTTTGCATGAAACAGATGGAGATGTGAAATCTACACCAGGGCCATATTTCCTTTTGAGAATTCTTTGTCGTTGCTTTCGCTTTGTTTCATTACTGAATATACTTTGGAAGAAAGTCTGTCCCCTATTGGTCTATTCAACGGAAGGAACTTTCCTTTCGTGATGGGAGGTTTTTCTTTTTTTTTTTTTTCTTTTTTTTTCTTTTTGTTGTTTTTGTTTACGAAATAAAGTTTGTTTTTCAGTGAGCTGAAATAGTTTCTACTTCGTTCTTGTGAAACTTACAACTAGAATAGACGTTAGTTTATGCTTTGAGAAGTGTTTATTCCTTTGACGAGAGTTTATTCAAACGAAGGTCCTGTAATATGCATACTATACTCCAGTTATTTAAGATTATGAGTGAGGCCATTATTATTATTATTTTTTTTTTTTTATTTATTTATTTTTTTTTTTTTTGCATTACGAAAACATGCCTATTCAAACAAATTGAACATATTTCCACCAAAAAAATGAAAATTTTCAGAGAAAAGATTCTGCTATTTTTCATAATTCAGCTCAAAACATAGATTTTGGGTACTCGTTGGAACCGTCTCGACCAGGCGGTTTCTGACGAGTACCAAACATCTATATTTTGGACAGAAATGCGAAAAATAATGTACACCCCTACAAACCCCATTCTACTGGATTAAAGTGGAGTTTAAGAGGGTCAAAATTGCATGTTTTCATGATGGTCTTCTGTTTTTGTTTTTTTTTTTTTTCGAAATCGGCCACGTGCACACATGTTGCAATTTTTATCTTGTATATTCTAACCATTTCACATTTGTACGGTTTAGTAACGCCACAGACAACAAAAAGCTACTTTAAAGAAGGTGATTTAAGGTTCCTCAATACAGTTATTTCACTACATTTGAGGTACTGAAAAAATCATATTTGCAAATAGTTACCCAAACAGATTTTTCATCAGATGGTAGTCCATGTAAATGTAAGAATATGAAAGCAAAATATTTTTATTGGAAAGTCACCATGTTAGTAATTTATTGCATTTTTCCATGGTTTTGCAAAAATGATATCTTAATCCACAGAACAAAAATGTGTAAAATACTATCATAGGATTGTGGCTAAAGGTTGCCTTTAGGCACTGCAAGAGTGGAATTTCAAGAAAAATACCTAAATAGTACTGAAAATTAATGATTCCTCCCCCCACCCCCCAAAAATGTAATTATTTCACCTGGTACTATTTTTAAATTCAGCGTATGGTAGCCAAAAATGACCAGTTCTACCAAGTTGGCAGTAAGATCACTGATTGGGTTGAGGTGTTGCAATCTCTTGCATTTAGCTTGTAAAATGATTGACCTTATTTGGTGCTTTTAGTATTTCATTTTATATATTTCATTCATGCAATTTATAACAATTTATGAATCACTGCACCAAAGTTTCACTGTATTATTGATTGTGTTTACTAGGTGGGTGATTTGATACTGGAATAAAATCCAAACCCCCCCCCCCCCCCATAAAAAAAAATAAGATAAAAACAGTTTATCCCCATATTTGAACTGAAAGAATGAAAGCAGCCTGTTCAGCACCAGGATTTTTGTGCAAAAGGCTTCTGATCACTTCCAATAACTGCTATGTTATAGCAGTGATTTTTACCCATTGATTTGTTACATCAGAATCAGAATTGTTACTGGTGACACGTCAAATGACATTCATACACCAGGACCTGTGATATGGGAAGTTAGTCCCTAGCTCTAAGCAAAGATGTAAACTTAGCTACACACTCATCAGCACTTTCCGCCGTCGAAATAATAGAATCCGGAAGGGCATTCCAATCTCTAATGGTTCGGGGGAAGAACGATTCTTTATAAATATCCGTTCTTGCAGTAAGGGTCTGAAACGTCATTGAATGGTGCTGTCTACAGTGCCTAGCCGGGGGAACAAGGTCATCTGTTGGAATGCTGGCAGCACCCTTTAGACCTTTGTATAAGAGTATGAGCCTACTGTCTCTTCTCCTTTTCTTGAGAGACTCCCATCTTAACTTTCCTAGAATTCCAGTCATGCTCCCAGTTTCAAAGCAGTAATTTCCAGTTACAAATCTAGCCGCTCTATTCTGAACTTTTTCAATTTCTTCATTTAGGACCACTCCGCTTGGGTTCCAGATGCAACTACCATATTCCAAGATTGGGCGAACAAGTCCCCTGTATGCTGTCTCTTTCACATCCTGGGGACACTGATGAAGATTTCGCCTCAGGAATCCAAGAGTTCTATTCGCCTTTGTACACATATTGCTAATGTGTGTATTCCATCTCAAATCGTGAGTGATTGTCACACCAAGGTATTTAATGGAATTCACATTTTCGAGGACCGTTCCCTCTAAAGTGTAAGAAGCCTCAACTTTATTAGATCTCTTCCTTGTTATCTGCATAATATTGCATTTAACTGGCTGAAATCTCATGCCCCATTTTCGGGCCCAACATCCAAATCCATCTATGTCAGCCTGAAGTTTCAGTGAGTCATCTGTATCTCTAATTTCCCGGTAACAAACACAGTCATCTGCGAAAAGTCTTATTTCTGAGTCAATGTCAGAGGAAATATCATTGATGTACAGGGAGAACAATAGAGGACCAAGAACAGTCCCTTGTGGGACTCCAGACAAAACTGGCGCCCATACTGAAGATTCACCATTAACAACAACACGCTGTTTTCTGTTCACATGAGTCACCATAAACAAATAATTGATGTTTGAACACATTTATCTAATCCAATTAATGATCTGTTGTGTCACCTACTTACCAATGTGCGGGTGGGTAAAATTTCATAGAAGCCCAATGCTTTTAATATGTTTTGCTGAAAGAAGTTAAAAAAGAAATCTACCTTTTTCAACTTGTTTACTTGGGAACAGGAGTGAACAACACAAACAGGACAATGTTACACGTAGAAACTAGTTCAGAAATGAAGGCATACTATTCATGAATCTATTCATGAATTAACGAACAAATTATGTTAGAAAGTACGTGAAATTAGGCACAAGACAGTTTCAAATATGAATATTATGTTTTAAATTTAAAGCAATGGTGTACTATTGTTTTTTTTTGGGGGGGGGAATTAGTTCGAAGGCGTATGAATACGTTTTTGCATTTGGCAAGATGGAAATCTCTTCAATTTGACAGCTACACTAATTTATCAGTGATGACAGGCTTCCAAGATAGGCGATTTCATTATGGTATATGCAGGAAGAAGGCTACATAGCTGACTTTTCAAGGTATTTTCATTGATGATGGAGAAAATAAAATGTGGAAGGCATAATTGATGAAATCTCAGCATTTCAGATTTACCAAGAAAAGGAGATGATGGCGCCCATCGAGAATAAACATGTCAAAAAAATCTGGTTTTCAATTCAGGTAGCCTTTTTGATAGAAAGCTTTGTCCGAGTCGTTAGTATTTGATGTGAACTATTGATCTGCAGCTGTTTTAGTAACTTTTAAAAAGTCTATAAAGCGGTTTCCTTTTTTCCTGGTAAAAGTGAAAAATACAGAATTTCATTTATTTTCAAAGGCACAGGGATGTTGCTAATGCAAGAAAGTACTTGCTGTAATAACCGTTTACATTTTGTCTTGTGGGACATGGATTTTTAAACGGAAATCAGGATTATATTTTGGGGAAAATCAACTTGCAAATCTTTCATCTATATTTTTCTTGTGCAAATGTATTGAGGAAACTTAAGATGTCCTGAGATAAAAGTACTTTCATAAATTTCTTTTCCGTTCACAAAAGGTTACTTTCGCTGTAATATAAAGGGCAGCTAAAATAATTTTCATCCTAGTTGTAATCTAAAACTGTTAGTTTAACACTTAAATACCAGCATTTTAAACAAGAAGTGCAGATCTGGCCGCCTTTCTATGTTTGGATTCCATGTCCCAGTGAGATTCTATGATGGGGCGGTCTAAGTCCCTCTGGAGGGTGACCGAATAATCAGGGAGAATTATGGTCAGGTACACCCCAGTGTCACCAGCAAATAGGCGAACCCGGGACCACACATTGTCGGGTAGGTCGTTAAGGTATAATAACAATAATATTGTGCCTAGAACTGATCCTTGTGGTACACCTGGAACCTCATCTGAGTACTCACATTCAAGTGCAACTGTCTGACTTCTCTCAATCAGAAAAGACTTAATTCACTGGATAGTTAATCCATGTACCAGTAGCTTGCGAAGAAGCTTCATGTGATTCACCTAGCCAAAGGTCATGCTAAACCCGAGATAAGATCTATTTGTTGACCATTTAATCATGATCTGGTAAGGTCATAAACAAGCAGAATCACATGAGTGTCACAAGATCTGCGCTCCCAGGCTGTTGAGTATTTTGTGATCATAAGGTATGTCCAAACCAAATCTTATGCGGCGAAATTTAGTTTCAACCTACAAAAATCCATTTTTTGAAGGATTTTCTGCTTGTCGGAATTTTGTAAACCTGTCCCCGTAGAAAACCTAAAGCAAATTCTTATATGCCCATTATGACATAAAGACCACATTGGTAATGGGAAATTGTTTTTAAGAAATAGGTGCGATATGGGCATAAGAGCAATTTACGATCTTACTAGTGAGGAAGTGTTATTTTATAGTTTTGAACAGTTAAAGGCGAAATATGATATAAGGGCCACATTTTTAGACTACCGCCATGTAGTAAATAGTATTTCTCAAGTATGAAAAGATCAAATTCACATGAATCGTGTATTTGCAGTTAAATTTAACCAAAATGTAGTTTGTAACATATACTTTCAAGACTTGATTAGTTCAAAGAAAGGGAGTAGACTATTTATGATATTTTGGTTAGAGTAAACGAATACATTACACAAACAAAATGGCAAACGGAGATAGGAGATAAAGTGGAAAAAGAGCATTAAAGAAATTTCACGAGACAAAACTACGCGACTTTCAATACAAAACCAGTGCTTCAGCTGAAGTGCACGACCCGCCGGATGCTTTTAGCTTTATGAGTGTTACCATATATGGGTATGGCGGCCATTTTGGTCATGTGACCTGGACATAAAACGGTTCCCCCAATAAATGCGCCTTATCGTAAGGAGCAAAAATATATCTTATACTTTAGTACTGTATTCTGAATCGTTTGCAGGATAAAATCCAACACAAAAGCATATGTGTCAAAGTTTGACCTAGGCACAAAGAAGGTCAAGGTCAACCCAGGGTCACCATTTTAGCAATTTATGATGGGCCTACGTTCCAGATGCTATTTATCAAGTTTCGTGGAAATCTGCGCAGTGGTTCTGAAGAAGACTATTTTTGAAGGGTTTTTACCAAATATTGCTTGGCGGCCATTTTGGTCATGTGACCTGGACCCCATGAGAAAATTTTGGTTTCCCCCATCCCGTAGAGGCTCCATATGAAATTTGACTTCAATCGGCCCAACGATTTCCGAGGAGAAGCAGTTCGAAATTTTTTTTCATTTTTCGCCTCGGCGAGGCTGTACTAAATGGAATGTAATATTTCGCAAGTTCATTGATAAGATCTCATTGATATTTATCAGAATGCCAAAAATTGTTTAAATATTCCAAGCGGTTAAGTCACTATCACCAATTTTCACAAACGGGTTACGGACGGACAGATAGACAGACAATATATGGCTTGGCGGCCATTTTGGTCATGTGTCGTGGACCCCATGAGCAATTTTTGGTTTCCCCCATCCCATAGAGGCTCCATATGAAATTTGATTTCAATCGGCCCAACGGTTTCCGAGGAGAAACAGTTCGAAAATTTTCACATTTTTCGCCTCGGCGAAGCTATACTAAATGGAATGTAATATTTCGCAAGTTCATTGGTTAGATCTCATTGATATCTATCAGTATGCCAAAAATTGTTTAAATATTCCAAGCGGTTAAGTCACTATCACCAATTTTCACAAACGGGTTACGGACGGACAGACAGACAAACCATATATGGCTTGGCGGCCATTTTGGTCATGTGAGCTTGACCCCATGAGCAAATTTTGGTTTCCCCCATCCCATAGAGGCTCCATATGAAATTTGACTTCAATCGGCCCAACGGTTTCCGAGGAGAAGCAGTTCAAAAATGTTCGAAAAATTTCACATTTTTCGCCTCGGCGAGGCTATACTAAATGGAATGTAATATTTCGTAAGTTCATTGGTTAGATCTCATTGATATCTATCAGTATGCCAAAAATTGTTTAAATATTCCAAGCGGTTAAGTCACTATCACCAATTTTCACGAACGGGTTACGGACGGACCCAAAGAAGGTCAAGGTCAACCCAGGGTCACCATTTTAGCAATTTATGATAGGCCTACATCCCAGATGCTATTTATCAAGTTTCGTGGAAATCTGCCCAGTGGTTCTGGAGAAGACTATTTTTGAAGGGTTTTTACCATATATGGCTTGGCGGCCATTTTGGTCATGTGACCTGGACCCAATGAGCAAATTTTGGTTTCCCTATCCCATAGAGGCTCCATATGAAATTTGACTTCAATCGGCCCAACGGTTTCCGAGGAGAAGCAGTTCGAAAATTTTCACATTTTTCGCCTCGGTGAGGCTATACTAAATGGAATGTAATATTTCGCAAGTTCATTGGTTAGATCTCATTGATATCTATCAGTATGCCAAAATTGTTTAAATATTCCAAGCGGTTAAGTCACTATCACCAATTTTTACTTACGGGTTACGGACGGACAGGCAGACAAACCATATATGGCTTGGCGGCCATTTTGGTCATGTGACCTTGACCCCATGAGCAAATTTTGGTTTCCCCCATCCCATAGAGGCTCCATATGAAATTTGACTTCAATCGGCCCAACGGTTTCCGAGGAGAAGCAGTTCAAAAATGTTCGAAAATTTTCACATTTTTCGCCTCGGCGAGGCTATACTAAATGGAATGTAATATTTCGCAAGTTCATTGGTTAGATCTCATTGATATCTATCAGTATGCCAAAAATTGTTTAAATATTCCAAGTGGTTAAGTCACTATCACCAATTTTCACAAACGGGTTACGGACGGACAGACAGAATGACAGACTGACAGAATGACAGAATGACACGGTGATTTTAGGGCACTCTTAGAAAAAACCGACTTCAGTCGGTTGCTTTTTCTGCGGGTCGTGCAATCAATAATAAAAATTTAGTAACACATTCATTTCTATTTAAAATTAATAAAATCAGGGTTGTAGTTACTGCAATGAACAACCAGAAAAAAATCCATTATTTATTTCTTAGATGCCCAAAAGTAAGAACGTTTTAGACTGAACTTTAATCATGGTTGACCACAAATGTAAATCCAGAAATATCGCTAGAGGATCGTAAAATACTATTTTCACACGGTGGTATAGCAGAAGTGGTCAATTACATGCTCTCTCTCTCTCGCTCTCTCTCTCTCTCTCTCTCTCTCTCTCTCTCTCTCTCTCTCTCTCTCTCTCTCTCTCTCTCTCTCTCTCTCTCTCTCTGTTTTAGCAAAATATTGTATATACGAAAACAAATTTGTTTCTATGAATAAAGTGCTTAGCGAGAGATACATTTCACTCATAAACAACAGGTTAGATAAATTCTTTAAGATTAAAGCCCCTCTCTCGCCCAACCCAGTGGAATTCGTTTCACTGACCGCTCCAAGGCGGTTCTTCTGTCGCTGTTTATTTTTGTTATGGTTTGTCTTTGAGTGTTTGTATCACTTATTTTATTTTGTTTTTGATATCGAATTGGCCATTTTGTGGAAAAGTAACTGTCCTTTTGGCTTTCCGCTATTGATGTTTCCATTAGGGTCTGTTGTTTCATGTTTGTGTTTCTTACCCCTTTGGTAACTCTGGTGGGAGCTGTGGGTAAATTGTGTCGATTCCTGATCATTGCCTACACTTCTATGTTCTACATATAACTACTTTTACCCAAACACTGATGATTCATGAGGCCTATTCCGACTTTATGTTTATGTTTGGTGTCAGGGTTCTGTTTTCCGTCGACTATCTGCCACACATATAGTGCAGTAGACTTGTACCATTAGCTATAAAAGGCACATCTTGTAGAAAATACATGTACATTGTTACTACAGTTTGTTTTCTGCTCTCCCATGAAAGAATTTTATTATTATTTTTTTTATTTTTTTTTCAAATTGATTATCATCGTCTATTAGCCATTACGATGTTACACCCGTATGACTTTGTGCATTCTTTCATATCTTAACAATATTTACTTTTCTGGTGAAAAATTGTGATAGTTTTCTCATTTATGCTTCAAACATGGCTGTTGGTGCTCGTTGGAACTGCCGCAGTGAAGTGGTTCTGTCGAGTACCCACGGCGTATGTTTTGGAGCAGGAATGAGAAAAATATTGTATACCCAGTCACACGCGCATCCGACTGAGGTACTGAGGCCGACGATTATCATACGAGATATTTTGGCCAGCAATAATCGAGTGTATGTAAACGTAAAGTGCTGATAACTCCATGTCAACTGACATACAACGTCTAAACAACGTCGTGTCAACGTCAATGCAACATCACTGCGATGCATTGACGCTGACGCAGCAAATTGTATACCCAGTTACAAAATATTTTAACCCCCAGTTCTCTCTCTATAAAGTTGGGTTTAAAGGGGCGTTCATTGCACGGACCTGTTATCGTAATGAATCGTCTTATTATTAACATTGCTAGAGATACTCGCCTACCAGTCGAGGAAGACAGAAGACCAACTTCTATCGTACATGTTGTCTAAACTGAAAAGCACTCACACAACCTTTCAATAATTCCCTGTCCCCTTTTTGTACTTTCTCTCATCTACTTACTTCTAAAATATGTTCTAGAAAGGGTTGTCCTTTGGAAACAAGGAATACACCACAAAACTGTAAACTAGATCGCGCAGTCGATGGCGCGCCATCGCAAATCCCCACGTTTTGACCGCTTCCAGGGACCCCTGGGGGCTGGTCCAAAAACTAATGTGCTCTTGCAGAAGCCATTCATGTATGTAACTCACACACCAAATTTGGTTGAATTCCAATGAACGGTGTAGGAGGAGATAGTCGGACAGACAGACGGACGGACGAACGGACAGACGGAGGCGATAACAATATCCCCACTTTTCTTCAAAAAACGTGGGGATAAATATGGAGTGTACATGTTTTCTGGACCAGACTAGCTAGTTTTGCCCAATTAGGCCTCATCAGTGACCCTCAAAAATTTCAAAATTCAACACTGGAAGGGCAAGAAAATATAAACTACACTATGATGTTGGGCAGGGAGACTTTTTACGACCTCCACACATTCCCAGACACCAGCTATAGTGACGTTAAATATGTTCTAGAAATGGTTATCCTTTGGAGTGAGTGAGTGAGTGTTTGAGTTTTACGTCCCACCAACAGCTAAGGCCATACGGAGACGGGACCTAGGTTTAAAGACTCATCCGAAAGTGTATATCCTTTGGAAGCAAGGAATGCACCACAAAACTGGAACATATGGAGTGTACATGTTTTCTGGGCCAGAATAGCTAGTTTCGGCCAATAAGGCATCATCAGTGACCCTCAAACCTTTTCAAAGCTTTCCAAAATGTCTGCACAAGAATTTCAGAGAAAATAAGTTCAGTTAATATGGCATTAGGATAACACATCCGTGGGATATAGTAAATTTCTCAAACCTTAAAAAGTCATCTTTTTCTGCTGAAGATTTGTGATATTTTTTCCTATTTATACTCCAAACATAGGTTTTGGATGCTCGTTAGAACCGCCTCATTGAGGCGGTTCTAACGAGTACCCACAGCCTATGTCTTGGAGCAGAACTAAGGAAATTAATGTTATTCCCCGTAAACCCCAGTTCTTTATATAAAATGGGGTTTGTGGGGTCTTAATTTCACGGCTTGTTCACCTGATGGGTAGTGGTTTTAGGTTCTAGCTTTACGTAATAACGCCAAATTAGGTCATTACCTGCCGTCCGTATTTTTTTATTTTATTTTATTTTTTTTTTTTTTTTGGTTTTGGTTTTACGGCCCTTTCAAGATTATTTCACCCGTATCGAGCGATCGTTAATCAGAGATGGGCGAAAACCAGAGTACCCGGAGAAAAACCACCTTACCTTCCGTTGCAGAACTTGGCGTCTCACATATGACCCGAGCGAGACTCGAACCACAGCGGTGAGAGACCTAATGATCAAGAGTCAGCACTCTTAACCACTAGGCCACGGAGGCCCGTTACCGTCGGTATGATCATTTTCCACATTAATCTGGTACTTTTGAGTAACAAGTTCCGGAGCCGATGCTACACGCTATGTCAATTTCGTTGTTGCATCGACTTTGCTGCGTCAGCGTCAATGCATCGTTGTTTAGACGTTGTATGTCTGTTCACTTGGACGTTGTTTAGACGTTGTATGTCTGTTGACATGGAGTTATCTGCACTTTACATTTATATACACTTGATTATTGCTGTCCAAAATATCTCGTATGATAATCATCGGCCTCAGTACCTCGGTCGGATGAACGTCTGACTGGTGATCAGAAAGGCGCGTGTTCGGTACCTGCCGGGTCGGCAACATTCTTTCGTGGAGATAGATCATGAAATATTTTTCACGGCCATTCTCTACCACTGGGCATCCGCTGATTCAAGAAGGGCAGTTGTCAGTGGCGAAAGAGTGTGCACTGTACTGGTTAACTGCTGATGCCTCGGTCACAAATTCGGCGTACCCCGGCCGAGCTATACTATACGTTGTGGTCGGCCGAGCAGTCCAAGCCGAGAAATGGGTGTCTGGCTCGGTTTTGGCAAAAAGTATGCCGTGTGGGGCCTAGAGAGACATCCGCCGGGAATCGGGCGGTGTCAGCCTAAGTTTTGCGGGGAAGCATCGGCGTATACGCCGGGCGGAAATAGGCCGGTGCACTGCAGGTTACCGACCGTATACCCGGCGATTGTTACTAGTCCCCGAGCATCGGTCGATGTTCCGCAGATGTCCGCCCAGTTCCCGGCCGCCGGACAAGGGACGGGTTTACCCCAGCCGGGAATTGTCCAGTTGTTCAGGGGTATATAAACTGCATCCTCGCCTGCCTATACAACAAATGGGTCAGCTCTGTTGGTGGGTGAACATCCTTTTTCTTGACATCGAGGAAAACTTTCGAAGAAAAGCGGAACAAGATGCCTCTTATCCCACCACTGCACCTACCGTCACCCCAGGAAAGGATCCGGAGGTTACAGGATTGGCTGCTTAGGGCTCGGCACCGTGCCAATGTGGTCTTTGCAACAAGAACTGCTACCGCTGATGGTGGATGAAGCAATGGATCGTGTACCGTCCTTTGCATGGGCAGTTATCAAACGTTTATGTACAATGCTCCCTACTGGTCTGCTAGAAACTGGCACCCATCGGAGATCGGGCCCTTATATAGTCGAGCGTCAATCAGCGATCGAGCGGCGCCAGTCGAAACCGGGATTCGTCCAGCGGATTCCGCTTGATCATCTGTCGGGCGTCGGCCGATTACTGCCCGATTATCTGATTGGTCGGGGTCCGCTTTACGACTACCGGATGCCAGCCGATGCCATCGACATCGACGTCGGTACGAGCTCTGTTCGACTTTTATCGATGTGCCACCGACCTAGAAGTCGGTGAGTTTTCGGGGAGAATTTTAACTACGAGTTAAAATTTAACCGGGCCCCTCCCGACCACCACCGACGCCCCAACATCCGGCGGGACGCCGACCGGACTCCAGCCCAATCTCACCCCATCGCAGTCCCCGAGTAGTCGGGCGGGGATCGAATAGTGATTTGTGACCGTGGCTTTACGTATAAGCCTGCCCAGGAAAAGTGTGGACAGGTAAACTGACCGGCTCAAAAATGACATAAAATAGTGTTGACTGGGCCGTTAGTCCAATACAAAACTAAACTGAGGTAGGGGTCTTTAACTTTAATGGAAGACACCCAGTCAGCGTAGAATGTCGGTCAAGCGTCGCCCGGCCCGACGATATATACATAGAATATTTATTTTCTGTCTTATACCGTTAACAAATAACATTAGCCCTGTATGGCTTTTACTTCTACAAAAACAGTGTAGAAGAAAAACAATCTTTTTGGTGCTGTTTTGGCAGGATCAAGATTTTCACCTTACATCCTCATTCGAAGGATGGAGCAGGTCAAGGCATTCATCTCTGCAACTAAGTTTGACAACGCTGCCAGAGAGAGAGAGAGAGAGAGAGAGAGAGAGAGAGAGAGAGAGAGAGAGAGAGAGAGAGAGAGAGAGACTAATGAGCAGCATGTAGGTAATGGTGTGTGT